>JBBBDQ010002507.1:1292500-1350000 GCA_037127315.1 Ascarosepion bandense
CCATCCCAGAGTTTGAACTCGGCTCGCAGATTCCATTCTTTCTAGAAATGACTATAACACCATTCACATTTCCTATTTTTTGTTGCTTTACATTAATTCTGGGCACCTTGAGGCGGTGTAATGGTTAGCAAGCTGGTCTCGCTAGAATCATTACAACTGAGTAGTGAGTTCGATCCTCACTGGGTGTCCCTTTCGGCCTTGTGCCACATCTAAGCTATGCTTAGTAAATCACTATACATTAATTCTGATATTTGTTGCTCTATACAACATAACTGCGCTGCAAAGATCGTTGATCAGTGACATTTTTAGGCCTATGTCACAAAAGGTTGCCATCCACATTACATTTAACTGTTAGCGGTTCGAGGAAGTGTACCTCAACGAATGTTACCAAAATTAGCCGCTGATAAACCAATGGCAAGAAGTAAATGAAGGCGGTTGCTCAACAGTAATGATTTCAATACAAGGCGGATGGGTTTGCAAACGTTTTAAATTGATATATCAGCTGTATATATTTATAGACGTGCGTTATCATGCGGATGTGCGCATAGTGCAGTAAGTGGGTTTGGCATTCCGAGATCAAACGGTAGCAAAGCCTGTCGTAGTGAAGTTATACGTCATGTACACTTCAGGATGGGCATACATGCATGCATCGGAAACATATTACTCTTTGACACAATTTCTAAACCAAAAATAAAACCTTCATATATTTCTTCAGATTGTTACAGAAGATGAGAAATAGTTTCTGAATGCAAAAAGCAGGGGTTATCAGTGGTTACCAATCCCAACACCCCAGGTTTCCATCTCCAGATATTTTTTGTATTCATCTATTGAACATAATGTATATTATCCAATAATACATTACTAGATCTTGATTTCTGGATTATATCATAGCAGATTGTTAGAGTGTCAATAGTACTAGATAGGGTAAACAGAAACGATTTCGTCTTAAAAAAAATAAATAAAAAATAAATTTAATATCGTCCAACATATATACCAGACATTGTGCCTTCAGATAATTATTTCTTTCGAATATATTCTTAGTGCCAAAACATTTAGAAATAATGAAGCCGTCAATTCAATTAACTCAGCTTACTTCTTCCTCTCCTACCTCTCTAAAAGTTTTATTTTATTGACAAAGAATGGGATTTTTTTTTTCATTTTCAGCTACTCTATTTGTATATCATATTCTCGAATATATATATATATATGTGTGTGTGTGTGTGTGTGTGTGTGTGTGTGCATGTATGTATGTATGTATGTATGTATGTATGTATGTATGTATGTATGTATGTACACCATGCTTATGCCCTGGGGGAAATACATAAACTATAACTTTTCATCAGATATTAAAAAAAAGTGTCTCGTCGCTGATATGACATGATAGTTGATCAGAAAAATATAGGTGAGTAAACAGTTTGGAAAACCCCTCTCCCATGATTATCCTACTGCAGATAGAGCTTATACGTTCTTACTATTATTGTCTCCATTAACATAGATCAATCATGTTTATGTGTATATAAAAGTATATATATACTTGGATGTAAGTTCTTTTGGTGCATGTGCCGCGCTTCTCTCCCTCTCTCTCTATATTACACATCTTGAATAATTCTCATAAATTTCTATTGAAAGGGTTAAATTACGTGCCTTTCTATATTGTCCTTTTCTATACTTTTCACAGAGAATACATGGTAATTATTGTATTTTGCCCCTTCAAGTTGATTCTTGAACGCTCACTTCGAATTTTACAGTACTTTACAAAATCCACCAGTACTTTAGCATTTTTCTTTATAAAAACCCAAACAATTCAAGAGAAAAGAATTCAAAACAGGATAATCTGGTTGTGTCAGAAAATCTAACAAAAATTAACCTTTTAAAAAAACCACCACAAAAATTGAAATAACTTTAAATTTTTATTCAAAAAATAAAATTTATTTATTTTTTAAATAAGAAAAAATCATGGATCGAATTATCAGTAAAGATATTCCAAAATTTATATAGATTTTTTCAGAATTTTACAAATTAAACACACAGAAATATTTTGTCGCGTTGGTCCCTTAGAATAGAGTCCCTACACACATACACTAGCACTACCGTCAAGAAAAATAATTTGAGTAGTTGAAGGAAGTTGTTTTGCATTAACAGCTTCCATGATGAACAGCTGAAAATTTAGGATGAAAACTATAAAACGGTGATAACTCGTTTGAAGGATAAATTTTATTTCGCGGAAGAAATTCAAATTAGAATAGGCACATTAAAAATTATATTTTAATTGTAAATTTTCATTTTTCATCAGGGAGTATCAGGTTTTTCTTTGACCAACATATAAGAGTGAGTGTATCATATTTTTCATTTTCATAAGAAGCATATAATTTACAAAATACCATGCAGGATTTGTATTCTTCGTCACATTTTTATTGTAATGCATTCAAAAATATTCTCAAGTTACAAAGTTTCAATATTCAGACATGTTCTCCAGACATTTTTGCTGTCTTTCGAAACAGGTTTTTAATGAGTTTGCTTTGACAGTAGTTGTTCTCTAAGATTTGTTTAGTCTTACTCAAGCCTCAAATTACTGATAGTAGCTGCTGTTTCTAAAACAGTCACCCATCTTTATACTGGGAAGACCGATCGCTGTTTTAACTTCAGTGATCTAGTGGGAACCGGTGCTTTCAGTATGAATTGACCGTAAGCCCGGTTAAATAAATATTATTGATTCTAGTTTTCGTTTTGTTTTTAATAGATGCGTAGGTACTAAATGTATAGTCTTACTCTCCACACCACCATCGTTACATTTGTTAACATCATTGGTAATTCACTAGAAATCAAGTGATAGAACATTCCCCAATAGCCCAATACGTTCCAGTATTCTAGCTGTTTTCAATCATGTCTTTTTGCTCGACTCTTCGGTGTAATTCCAAATGCTTCAAAGTAATGGGCACAAATCTATTCCGGTCTTGCTTTTTTTTAATACATTTCTTTTTCAAGATCTCGATAGTTATCTAGTTTCTTTCAATTTTATTTTGTTTGAACAAAATGATGTCACAAGTTTATTTTGCTCCTCTGACTTGAAATCATCTAAATTTCAAAATACTAGGGAATTTTTATTCTGGTTTATGTTCCCAAATCCTCGTCGTTTTCATAGTTTCAGTGAATTACTTTTCTTACCCATTCCTGCATATATTTGTATCCTTTTTTAGTTAACTTACCGTCTATGATTATCATATTTTTATTCAAACCTTCTGTATTGCCGTTTTATTCTGTTTTGATTTTTATGTAATTAGATGCATTTAATGAGGATGGCTTCTCAATTCAGGAACACCTGAATTGAGAAGCCATTTTGGAAACTGTCTTTTTATCTGCAATTCTTTCAACTTGTCTCCTGAAGTGATCATCCCGCTCCTCATGTTTTTCTTCTTTTTTTTTTTTTTTTTTGTCGTTTGGAAATTTTAAGCTCCTCTTTTGTCTTAATCCTATTGCAATAGAGAAACGCGCCGCTTTCTTCATCTCTTTGCAGTGAGGCTGTTTGCCTTGATTTTAAAGATGAATTTCTCTTCTGTTTTTCTCTTCTGTTTTTCTCTTTCATTTTTTTTTTTTTAACTTACCCTCAGACAAGGAATAACTGTCTTCGTGCTTGGAATCTTTTGTTTCCTATTCAGTGTTTTTGTATTTAAACTGTATAAGTTTTTATATGTGTGAAGTTGACGAGTTTAGCATTTTTATAACAATATCTTATGTGTCTCGGTTCACGAAGCAAAAGATTGTTTCTCCTTGCATTTTAAATTCTTCTGATTTTTTTTTCATCGGACTTCCTTTCTTTTTATGAACAACTATTTGCACTCACATAACTATTCGTTTTTTGACTTTTTTTTAACACGACAGCAAACTTGAAAGATGGTAAAAGAAAACTGCCTCATGAGATAAAATAAACATACACACAATTATGAGGGGGTGCTGAAAGATTTGCGTTTCACCCAAAAAAAACCTTTAAAAAAAAAAAAAGGCACTTGGTGATTTGGTCAGATTTTGGGAAATCTGGGCCGGGTACTTTTTCAGTATAGTTTCGTATACGTTAAGCGGGTCACATTGAACAACGCATTTTGGTTACTTAATAGGGATGATCGACACTTAAGTAGATTTGCATAAATAGAACTAGATAGCATATAGATTTGAATCTGTTGAACTTCCAAGGCAGTTTTTTTTTTTTTTTTTTTTGTAACTGGCGTTCCTTTGAATCAAATCCACTATATTATTTCGTTCTCTTCACTGTGACAAAAGCTCGATTAACTATAGATTGATTTTTCTTTGGTTTTTATTTCGAAGTCGGTTAAGTCTTTAATTAGTTTGTCTTGTCTTTATTTTTACTTGCCACCTTTTCGTTCATTTTTACATTTCTTAAAATCTTAATTTAACATATTTAATTCTTTACATAACATATTTCATGAAAATATATCCGATATATTTATAAGTTATACGGATATTTTATTTTAAAAGCATATCTCCTAATATGTGTTCACAAGTATATAAAGATTTAAAGCAAATGTATTTTCTGTAGATTTTGTATGGACAATCTTCTGAAATTTTACTTTTTGGAAGGAAGTAGGTCTTTACACGTCGAGTGATAATATTCTGCTGGTTTAAAAAAACAAAAAGGAAACTCAATCACAACCTGTTGAATGCTGCGTAATCTTTGAGTTTAGACGTATTTTTGCAGTAAGTGTATATTGTGTTAGTTAAAAAATAAGGCACGCAGAACTGAGCGTGAAATTTACTTAAGCAGTGAGCCGACTGAAAATGTATCGAGCTTGAAATTTGTGCACGCCGTGTATTTGTCAAAGCAACGTTAGTGGAAGGCTATAAATTGCGTCGCGTCAATGTACACACATAATGTGAACAGATTATGTATGTGTGAAGACATCTCTTTCTCTGGAGATATATATATTTTATATGTCAACCTCTATTAGTTGGTGGGAGCGGAACAAGAACTGAAAGGAATTCATTGTAGCATACATATGTGCAATTTTTATTTATATAGTCTGCAGATGAAAAGGGATAAAAATAATGGCATCTCACCTCTTACTGTTTGTATCAAAGAAAATATCAAACATTGCAAAATTCATTTCAATGGAGGCATCGCAAACACTATTTACTTGCTGACACTTTAAAGGTAGAAAACAGCCCTCGTTGTAAATTTAATTTTCTGAAATATAATTATCCAGAAATGATTGACGCAGGAACCAAATGTCATTAATCTTTTTTTTTTAAATCTGTAATGCTCATGACCCCTGTCTTCTTTCGACGCTAATGACGCAAGAACAATTCAAAGATTAGAAGTTGCAATAATTACATCTGGGGTAAAGATGGACATGCATCGAGTAATACGACAGTCGCTCCGAAAGAAATCCCCTTCCCATTTATTTAATGTTCCACGATGTGGATAAGGAGGATATAGCAGTATAGGCTGAACGTTCCTCCTAATAACCCATACTTTATTTTACCTTGGTAAAGATTAATATTGAGAGCCGAATTCGAATTCCGTCGAATTCGTCGCATTCACTTAGTGAATTAATCCGTCGCTTCTTCCTCCAACTATGGGTTTATTTAACCCATAGCTGGAGGGCAGATTAGATTCTATAGCCTTGGCTGGTAACCAGGTTAACGCCGAAAGTAATGGTAACCTACCACGGGAAAATCTTCTGCCTAGTCAGCCATGTCTCTTTCGAGACATGATCGCCCAGGCAAGTATCACGTATGGCACTTAACTGATTGATTAACACATAAGTTTGGCAAAATAGCGCCTGTCATAATTTTATTTATGCGGAATGTAATTCGAGGCTTCACGACCAGGTTTCTAGAATATTTCTGGAAGCCTAAATGGTCAGGCAATTAAGGCGACTTTGGAATTACATCTAGATGCTTGGAAACACCCTTAATCGCGAACCGTCAGAGCGGATTGGATTTTGAATGCATTTCTAATCGCAGCCTTAACTGCAAGTTCTTGCAGTGCCTTTACCAACACATGCTGCCATATCGTTCTCATTTGGCTGTGATTAATGTGCCTAGTATACCCTTATTAGATTGGGTAGGGTTAGGCTTCGTATATTTGTACTCCAGCGTCATTTTGTTGGCATGCTGCTCTCTCATTTAAAAGTAATAATAAATCGCATTTGACAAAAGCCATGGGTACAATATATATGTTTGTGTGTAACATTTCACAGAAAGCCAGAAACTGATGCTTTGATCTTAAGCAGTGCGCACAGAAATTCCATTGATCCTCGGCGGAAGTGATGATTCATATATAGATAATCCTGTCATTTTGACAAACACAATTTTGCAAAAATACTCTTGGAAAATATAAAAAGTCATTTCTTCTCTTAACTCTAGCTATGGGTTAAACTACAGAGCAGACAGGAATCTCTAGTTCTGGTTGTCAACCAGTATAGAAAAGTGGTCGAGTTAAATGATAACTTCATTCTGTAAAAATGAAACAGCAACTGCATGACCTGTTTAGGTTATGAATCAGTACTCTGCAGGGAGTATACAAATTCAACCAACCGACTCTATGGATTAATAGCATTTTTGCTACTGGTAAGTATATGAGAAAATATTGAGATTTAAGATTTTCTCTTACTCAGCCTCTATCAATAACCATCAGACATCTTGCGTGAACAAATGAATTATAATAATTATACAAACGTTGAAGAAATAATTAAGCATCAATTGATGTTTTCACACCAAATTTAAATATAGATATGGTAGCGTAAGAAAATGGTGTCATTAGAATATATGCCAATATTATAACATTCTCATACAGATAAATGGTACGAACATAAACCACGAGCAAATGTAAGAGGATGAAAACTGTTACAGTTCTTCGCCGACATCATTTTGCAAACCAAAAAGTTTCATATAAGAAAAGGCTTCAAAAAAACAAATTTATGTCCTATAGACACGACCATTCCGTCCGATAAAACATTTCAGCAAAAGAAAAACAAATTTGATAAATTTTCAAAATATATAGCTCTAGAAATAAAAATTGCATGAATGTGACATTTAAACACCACCACTCTTCTAGTAATAATAAGAGCAGTAGGAGTTTTTTTTATAATCGTTCCACCTTAAGTAAGACTACTAGATAGAGCATGAGACAGATAAGCTCATCATAGCAGAAGCCATGAAATTATTTGTACAAAAGACAGAGTGAAGCCACATCACGTGGATGAGAAAGTGACTGAAGTCTAGCTGCCAAATCAGGATCGATTGCATTGCAGATTCTCCTTTGGATTTTGTTGAGAATCCGAGGTGGATAGCAGGAGCATCGAACCAAATATGGCAACAGTATTCAATGTACGGACGAACGTTTTATTAAAAACTAGCAATATAGCTCGGCGTTGTTCGGGTGTAATGAAAGCTTTAAAACTAATCCATTGTCCTGGAGCTCATACTCTTTAGACATTGGCATGAAAGACTAAAAAGCAATAGTTGTTTCCAGTCAAAGCGAAACCGTAGATTGAAATAAAAATGAATGAATTTAAGTCAAGTACATTTATGTATGTACCCTAAAATACCAACTTAGCGGCTAAAAATATTCAGTTTTATTAACTTCTGGTGACATACTGAAAAATCTTAGTGGCTTCATTTTCATAACGCAGTCTAAGAAGTGAGGTGCAATAAAAAAGCTATCTAATGAACCACCCATTATCCAAATTCTGATGACTAGAACGTGTAGCAAAATATGACAAGATAAAGGACAAGAGCCTTACGGTTTCCTTACGGAGACATTTATGCTAATTAATACTAAAGACACATCCAAATGCAGTAAGATGTTTTATTGACTATGAAAATGTTTAATCTAACTTTTATTGTAAAGGAAAAAAAAGCTATTTTAAATGTTAACAATTATGGATTATTGAAGTCTGTAAAGATCAATTCAACAAATACAAAGTAGGTGTGCCTAAAAAGTTTTTAGCCTAACTTCTCAAAATGAGATCAAATGACCAAACAACACTTTTTTCTTTTTTCAGTGGGATGTTTTCTTGGAAGGCCCGAGAAATTTTAGGATCACCTTGTAATACTTTAATTAAAATGGAAGCTTTATATATATATATATATATATATATATATATATATATATATATATATATAGTAATAATTTCATACATGATCTGATTAGTGACATTTTGAGCATTAGTGTTCTTAATAAAGATTTGGCATTTTCAGTAAGCAAATGACTGCCTCTCGTATCATTTGTTAAGAGGTTTAAGTGGGTCTTTTATATTAAACACCATAAAATCTTACTTTAATATCAGAATTTATCTACTGATAGTAAACTGCATGCCGAGACAAATACTTTGCTTAAACTATATAGAATTGAGCAGAACAGGAAGATAAAATTAAAAAAGTGAACCCAGTTTAATGTTCCAGGAATGAAGGTACAAGGTTTCCAGGGAAACAGGTATGTTTAAGTTGGATATTGTGCACTTAAGCAGAGAATATTTTCAGTTGTGTTAGTTTAAGAATTTTGGCTTCACATGTTTTCAACTCCGACTGCTGACGGAGGCAAACTAGTAAAGTCTATATGTATGTAGGTATGTATGTATGAGGAAAGTAGTTTTAAGCAAATCGAATGATTCAACCATTTGAACTTATGTAAGAGTTTATATGTATAAATATATTATCGATATCTGAATTTGAACCAGCATTTTTATGTTAACATAGCCCCGTATGATATCGTACCCTCCAATTCCGCATTCTCTGAACATTTGCATTTCAAATTCACTCGGAGTTCAGACGCTTAGTTATAACTCCACTGTTCTAGTGCTTGAAGAAAATCTAACTATTTAATTGCTTAAGAAATAAATTCTATGTATATTTTGAGTACTGGATTTAATTATGAAACGTTGTGTATACTACTTGGCACTCATTCTCGCTACATACACAAGTCTTCTGACTGTGGTCTACCAAAGTATAGTTTTATTTACTTAGAGTTGGTGACTTAGTAGATACAGGAGTTGATTTAACATGTTTTAAGGTCATCTAGTTGTCCTTAGTTCAATCTCTGTATAAGGAAGTAAAACAATTTAAGAAACGAGCAAAATATATAGGAACGAACAAAAATTTGCATCACAAGGATAAAAATAACTCATTACACAACAGAATCTCATATCAGCCCAGACAATAAAAACCTGAAAACCTGATAACTATAATAAACGAGATGATAATAGTTCAAATAAATTAAGGTATATTCTTTAATTTACACTTAAATTCTATTTTCTTTGTTGTTTTAATTTGATAATTTTTTACAATAATTTTCACTCTGTACAAAGCCTTAGAGTTCCTCAATGTAGAGGTAAGAGGTACAGTTTATGGAGATATGTAAAAAAGGTAACGGTTTTTCCTAGACTTTAACAGGCTAACATTTATCGGAGAAGCATCCAGGTGGGAGTCGGCTTCACAAAACAGTGGTTCGTACGTAGGAGCTGACCTAGTGGATTACGAGGAAGTGGTTCACTTACAGTGTTTGTAACATGGCGGGTCTTAGCTGTGAAGGTTAGAGCTAGTGGAACTAAGAGATTTATTATGTCTGAACACTTTCTATGAAAATAACTATAGAATATCGAGTGAATTGCAACGTTCCGTGCTCATAGCATCATTATTCAGTTATCAAAGTATTTTCACTGGCTTTGAGAGCCTTTAAGATAAATTGTACTTTTCTTTATTAAAAAAAAATACCATCACTTCAAGAATTTTTTAAAATCTGGAATTTGTTGGAACCGTTGACCAGACAAGAAGTGTTAAATAGAGCGAGTAATTTTGGTGTTACAAGTTTGAAGAATAGATTTCATATAGAACTTCTAAACCCAACTCAAGGATTTTTTGAAGGCAAGTGCTATCATGTATCAAAAGCCGTAAATTATCCAACGTCTCGTAAATACGAATCTAGTTCTCATTGCAGTGTCAGTCTTTCCAGGTTCCAACAAATTGTAATAAATACAAAGATATTTTTCTCAAATGCCTTTCGTTCGAACTGACGTATGAATGCTTGTTTCGGATCTAGCCACGATTTTCTTTTAGATTACGGTATTTTTTTTTAATTGCTAACTAACTTGTCCCAAATTACTTGCCTTAGTATTGAACGAGTAGAGAAGTACAAATTTCTGAATACACACAATGGTTTATTCCTATATATTTATTGTAATTTCATTTTCAGTAATTATGAATGTTTTCCAAGTTAACGAAACAAACAGTAAGGAGCTCGGTAATTTCTTAAGTGAGATTTCTCTAACGTTGAGTAAAAGTTGGCGCACAAACTTTTTCATCTACCTAAAAACATACATTTTCTCTTTTCTTGTCCAGGCTATGTTAAATGACATCGATAAATAATTTACTGAAAATAACAAAAAAATCACTTCAATTCTTTTAATGTATTTATGAATGTTAATCTTTTCCTTTTCATAATATTCTTTGATGCGTTGCTTTTTTATTTCATTTTCTACCAATTGAAAGTCTTCATTTTCTAGTTTATAATAACAAATTTCTAACATACATACACACACACACACACACACACACACACACATATATATATATATATATATATATATATATATATATATATATATGGAGAGAGAGTTGTGTATTGGAAGTCATTCCTCTAATACGATATTTATTCGTACAAAATGTGGCACATGGCCGTAAAAAGGGGGTGGAGGTGAGGTTGGTCAACACTATCTATCCTATACCTAGCTAAACACTTCCACGACCCATTAACAATTTGCACATTCACCACAAGAACCCATCCATCGCTAGTCTCCCAGAGAGTAAAATACTACGCCTCCTTGGCCTTACACTCTCGGCGGACCTCAAATGGAATGACTATATTGAATCCATTGCCAAATCTGCTGCTATGAAAGTGGGCTCCCTGTGCAGGGCCCGGAAATTTTTCCCACCTGAATCTATTCTGCACATATACAAATCTACCATCCGCCCGTGTATTGAATACTGCTGCCATATCTGGTCGGGTGCCCCTGCTGCTCTCCTTGGGCTTCTTGACAAAATACAAAGGAGGATCTGTAACGTGGTTGATACTGACTTGGCAGACCGGCTGCAGCCGCTCTCACACCGGCGTGATGTGGCTTCCCTGTGCCTCTTCTACAAGTACTTTCATGGCGTCTGCTCCGATGAGCTCAGATCACTGGTGCCGCCTAAGCACGAATTTACACGAGATACTAGATTAGCAACGATGTCCCACCCTTTTACAGTTAAACAAATAAGATGTAACCGTAAATTCTACTCCAACAGCTTCTTTTCTCGCGCTTCCCGCCTGTGGAACTCCCTTCCACAAGTTTGCTTTCCCGACAGTTACAATCTCCAGGTGTTTAAATGTAGGGTCAATAGACACCTCCTATCACACTAACTCCCAACTATTCCCGCAACATTCTCATCTACCCAACCCTCATTCTCGGTATCCTTACCCGCCTATCACCCACCCTCTGTCATTTCCTATATTTAATCAGCCTTTCTCCACTCTACGTAGCCCCCTGCACAGTAGTGTCAGTGACATGCCTTGCTCGGGGTGAAACGCTTATAAAAAAAAACAAAAAAAAAAACTCCTAATCCTTCAAACACCACAATACCACATATTTACAAAGGGCACATAAAAAAGGGAAGCAAATCCATGACATAAAAATTGCTATTATGTACAATAATAAAATATATTTAAAAGATTTGATGATAATAAAATGAGCTGATGGGATGAAATACCCAAAAAGAAATAAAATACAACAGAACTTCCAAACTAAAATAAACAAATGTTAGTAAGACCCGTCCATCCCACAAAATCAGGAGTGGCTGCTGTGTTCCGCCAAAACGCGAAATCAAGTAGCACACTCGCTAAGGGAGTGGGAAAAGTCAAGTTGAAAAATGGGACCGAAACAAAGTGGGGAAGTTGGGAATCTCGACTTGGTTCATAACAAAAGAGAAAACCGGCAACAGGATAGGAACCCATTCACATTAACTAGATACACAAAAGACGTCTAACTTAACCAGGGCGGGGTTCACAGGAAACCGCCCCGTTGTATTATAAGGGACTTAAAAAAGAAAATCAAGATTGACCTATTTATGCAAACCAGACTTGCTACTTTTACCCACTTTTGGCTGAAATCTCTCGATATCAAGCGCTTTCTATCAAATCTGATTTTCATCTTAAGTTGATGCTTAATGAATCCAATCAGATCCTGATAAGAATAACGCTCATATCGCAAGATTCCCTCCTCTCGCGACGTCCATGTTACCATTCGAGCTACGACCAGCAACGTGAGAAAAACCATCCGTTTCACCCCAGAATACGGGGGCGACACCTTATCACTTGCGTATGATGAACACAAGCTGATCAGGAGCGATACGAACCGTCAGTTCGCCGACAAAGTCCCAAAAGGGGCACACCTGAGGACAATGGTAGAAGTCGTGCGCAGCCGTTTCTTCTTAACCAAGGTCACACCGATGACAACCGGGCATATCTTCTCCGCCCCATTTGAAGGTCCTGTCATTGAGAGATAGCAAGTTCCGAATCAATTGCCAGTTAAGTGAAAACTCAGGTTTGCTGAGGTAATTCGCCTCTGGCGCCCAAGACCAAAACGAACATGACTCGCTCACCGACAACCCAAGCTAATCACATAGAGGGTCCTTCGTCTCCACCCCCTCTACTAATAAATGATACAAGTGCCTCCGAGGCCGAGAAAGTTCAGTGGACCGAGGAATAGCCCACAAGGCACTTCGACATTCGAGCAAGAATGGTTTCGGAGCCTACGACGGCGGGCAACTCGCGAAATGCGAGGAGTAATAGTAAGGCAAGGGAAAGCTTCTTCTGACACTCCTCTCCAAAACTGAATCTTCTGTCAAGACGTGGCGTAAAAAATCCAACCTCGAGGCGTGTCGATGACTCGCCACGTGTTACATTCCCAGCCCCACTTGAGACGGACGTTTGGCAGAGACCTCTTTGTTGACCAGATGCTTGCGTCCTCCCCACAAGAAGTCGAACAACAAGCGCTCGATTGCCTTCTTCCTTGTAAGGACCTTACAAAGAGGGAGTACCGACAACCGATAAAGAAAGAGGAAAAAGATATATGTAACACACACCTCAGCCGCCGCCGAAGCCAAGTCGCGACCGACGCTCCGATCTTTGCTAGTAATTCCGACCAATTTTTCTCCAGCTGAAGCTCCGTCCCGAACCACACTCCAAGAATGCAAACGGAACCGTCAGCTCTTCCAGGCACCTAACCGCAAGCCGGATGACTTGTCGCGGTTAATTTTGGCCCCTATTACTTTTTCGTACCGTTCAATCGATTTCAGTACCACGTCAATGCCATTCCGGGACAACATGAAAATGGATACGTCATCGGCGTACGCAGCACCAACAGGAACCGCGATTCTGCGTAGGGTTGGACTGCACGCCCTGTTCTTTAGCCCCCGAAGGAGGAGCTCCAACATCAAAGTAAGGGGGACAGTGGGAAACCCTGACGAACCGACCGATACAGCGCAAAAGCGCCAAACCGCTTTCCGTTCACCTGTACCGCAGCACTGGGGTGGTGTTACAGTAGGCTGATCCAGTTGCAGAAGTCGGTTTTGAATCTGGTGACCTGCAGAACAGCTGCCAGATACCGATGGTCAACCCTATCAAATGCCTTGGACTATTCCAAATTGATCAATGGGATATTTTCAACGTCTTCTACACCCTCTACGATCCTGCGCATCAAGTGCAGGTTACTCTGAATCGTTCGGCATCTCACAACACATGTCTGCACGGGTCTCAACAGAATCTCGACAACTGTCTGCAAGCCCTCCGTCAGGACCTTGGCCCAAATCTTTAACTCTGTGTTTAGCAGAGTTATGGGCCTGTAATCATCTAAATCCCCAACACCCTTGACCTTTTTCAACAGCGTGATCACACCCCTGGAAATCCGGTCGGGCACGGAACCCTGCCGAAACCAGTTGTTGTAGGCCACCGACAAAATCGGTACAAAGATGTGCGACAGTCTCAAGTACAATTCCTAAAGGAGACCAAGTCCTAGCGACTTGCCCATGCCAACCCTTTTCAATGCGAAGTGGACATCACCCACCGTGATCTCTCCCGGCTCACGAAATGCTGCCGAAACGCCTCACACATATCGTCGATCAACCTCAGAGTACGCCTCCTAGGTCCTGACCTCTCTAATATATCGATCGTCACCTTGACGGATTTCTTCTTTGCGAAATTCAGCGCACATGTTCACAGCTTCGTTAGACATCTTGTTTAACCTATGTCTAATTACCCGACCCTGGTACTGCTTGCTAGCCAAACAGTCCAAGGCCTGCCTATCTCTAAAGGATGTAAGGACACGTTGAACTTCCAGTGTCCAGCCATCCTAGGCCTACCGTCTAACGCCACTTGGACACAAACAAGTTTGTGGTCCGAGTAGCCTAACCAGTGGAACGTGGGACAATTTAATAAATCTAAATCGACCCTTCAGACTAATATTCTATCCAGATAGCTAACTATCTGCTTAGACGGCCAACTATTAGCCCACGTCCCTATTCCCTACCCCAAGAGGATCATCCCGGTATCTATCGACGAGACCGAATTCGTCGATCAGATCTCAACCTCCTTCTGACTCCCCGACGCCTATCTCAATTTGAGGTCCAGTGCGGCATTCCAATCCCCTACTAAGACTAGGCGCGAAGAATCCACTAGGAAGGGTCCCAACTGACGGAAAAAACGAGACACGCTCGTCCCGGGCGTTGGCCGCATAAACCGCAACGATCCGAAACGATCTACTTTTCACGGCAATATCGGCCACGATCAACCGCATCCAGGGTACGTTTAACCAACAAGGAAACATCCCTGGCCTGCTGGTCCCCGTATGTTGAATAGGCAACAAATTCACTAGACAGCACACGAGCATCAACTTCGCAAACAAAGTGTGTCTCCTGGATCGCAGCCACATCCACTCCGAAGGACAAGAGATCACGAAGCAGGCGGGCAGCCTTACTTCGATCTCTCAGGCTCCTCGCATTCAAGCTGGCTAGTTTGATAAATATTTCTAAGTGTTGCCCCTTAGACGCATACTGGACGGAAATTTGCGGGAGACGAGACCCAGACGGATTGTCCTAGACTCCCAGTGCCAATATCAGACGTAATACGCCCATCTATGACAATTCCCCCGACGTCCGTCGGAAATGTTAATTTCAAAGCCCTATACAAAGCGGAGTGGAGGATGACAGAGACCCTCCCGTCACAGAGCTATGATAACCTTTGTAAATTTTTGTGCTAATTTCACACATTCTTATGGCAGGGAACGCTTCCACCGCTCCCTGCAAGAAATCCCAGCCCTTTAGATTGCCCCCGGTATTCCGAACAATCGTCAGCACTCCGAGGGCATCTGGGAAGTTTCTAGGATCCGCAGTCGACTTTCCATCGACCAAGGTCAATTTAAACAATGGCCTTAGGAAGGCCTTCCTCTGCAGTCTGTCAACCTTACAGACCTCCACATGTTTAAAGGGGTTCACCCTCTTCTTTTTTTCCTTGGAGGTGGGTTGACTGATTTTAGGGGAGAGTGTTTCGGATTGGGATTGGGAAGTGGGTACTTCTGGCTGGGAAGAGAGTGTTTCCGGTTGGAAAGGGGTTGGGAAGTAGGTGTTTCTGTTTGAGAGTAAGGTGTTGAGGAATGAGAAAGTACATGTCTCACTGGGGAGGCAGACTGACACCTCCCCTTCAAAATGACTGTTCTTACTGGTGATGCAGAGGCGAATTTGGTCTTGGAGGCAACCATGACCCTCTCCGCCATTCAGCGCTCTGCTACCTCCTTCTTTCCTTTTTTCGTCGCCATTTCTTCGTCCTCTTCCAGTCATCTCTTTAATGACGAAGTCTTCGGAGGAGGCATTTCCTCCACCTCCATTTGCTCTTGATATTTTGTTTTTGCGGCAGCTATGGCTCTTTCCGCTCCTTTTAGAGACCGACGGTGCTTTTTTGGGGGGGTGAGGCGTCCTGCTGAGGAGGAGGGGAAGCCACCTTTTTCCCCCTCTTGACGACCTCCGTCCACTCTTCTGCTTTCGCTTGCTCTCCGACTGGCTTCCTTGTAGGGTATGCCTTGGCCAAATGGCTCACCTTACTATATATCCAACAATGAGGTTTGCGTCCCTCAAGTGCGACGAATAGCTTCCTGCCTCTGCAGAATAGTATGCTCGACACTCTAAAGAAGCTTGGTCGATCCACAATCACCTGCACTGCGACATCCTCCGTAGGTACGCCGGCCTTGCTGATAAATTTGGCCACCTCCTCAACTGATTCGAATTGCGAAAAAAATGCAGCAATATGATCACAGGAGATCTCGAGCGGCACCCCATAAATGGTAATTCGTTTCCGCCGAGTCCCCATATATTCCGTTTGCAAACGGATTGACTTTGTACTCAAAGTTGTTCCGGCCAACTTTTTGGCCTCGTCTTCCGTATTTAGTAACACGTCCCACATAGCCCGTGACTATCTTTCTAATACCTTTGGGACGATATTGAGTCTCCTAATTGCCTCCTCCATGCTCTCCCTGCTGACTCCAACAAACGGGTTTTACGTCCGAGTTCAACAGGGAGATCGTCTTTGCCGCTATGACGTTTGTAGCATTCCGGGATGACAATAATCTCCTTCCCTACGATATATTATTTATGCTTCTCCTACAGGTAGTAGTCCGCGTCTTTCCACATCTTTGTCCCGATTTTGACTGTCGTGTTCAACAACTGGTTTCGGCAGGGGTCCATCCTCAACCGATTCACCAGAGGTGTGATCACGCTGCTGAAAAAAGGCAAGGATGTTTGGAGGGAGCTAGAGGGTTACAGGCTAAAAACAGAGTTAAAGATTTTGACCAAGATCTTGATGAATCGTTTGAAGCTAGTTGCCAAGTGTCTGTTGGGACCTGAGCAGACTCGTTCTGTGAAGGGCCGAACAATTCAGAGTAACCTGCATCTGATTAGCACGATCATAAAGGGTGCAAAAGACAACGAAGAAGCCGCGCTGATCAATTTAGATCAGCCCAAAGCATTTGATAGGGTTGATCATCGCTACCTAGTGGCTGTCCTGCAGGCCGCCAAATGCGCACCCGATTTCTGCCGCTGGATTAGCCTCCTGTATCAATCCCCCACGGCTGTGGTACAGGTGAACCGGATGTTGTCGGTCGCTTTTGCGCTGTCACGGTCGGTCCGTCAGGGTTGTCCAGTGTCGCCCTTACTTTATGCTTTGACGTTGGAGCTTCTCCTTCGCCGGCTAAGGGACAGGGCGTGCAGTCCGGCCTTACGTGGAATCCCTGGTAGATCTCAAGCCAGGGTTTCCGCGTACAATGACATAACTGCTTTTGTGTCGTCCCGTGATGACATTGAGGCGGTACTGAAGGCGCTTGAACGGTACGAACAGGTCACAGGGACCAAGATTAACTGCGACAACTCTTCTGGCTTGCGGTTAGGTGCCTGGAAGGGTTCTACTCTCCCGGGGTCTTTCGACTGAACAGACGG
Source organism: Ascarosepion bandense (assembly GCA_037127315.1). Lineage (NCBI taxonomy): Eukaryota > Metazoa > Mollusca > Cephalopoda > Sepiida > Sepiidae > Ascarosepion > Ascarosepion bandense. The sequence goes on from JBBBDQ010002507.1 coordinate 1,310,030, forward strand.
CCCTGTCCCCATTCTTGGAGTGTGGTTTGAGCCAAACTACCAGTTAGGGAAAAATTGGTCTGAAGTACAAGCAAAGGTCGGCGCGTCGGTCGAGATGTGGCGTCAGAGAAGATTGTCTTTAAAGGGTTTGGCTGAGGTGTGTGTTACATACGTCTTTCTCATTATCCTTTACCGGCTGTCTGTACTTCCACTTTGTGAACGGTGTGAGAAGGCGATCGAGCGTTTGCTATTCTCCCTTCTTTAGAGAGGACGCAAACATAACGTCAACAAACGTGTCTGTTAGCAACGTCCGTGTAATGGGGGTCTGGGAATGCCACACATGGAGAGCCCTAAGCTCGCTTCAAGGGTGGTTTTTCTCAGGCGTGCGTTAATGGAAAACTCATTGCTGGCGAGGATGGTGAGGGACGTTCTCTAGCTTTATTATCACCCCCCTTTCGAGGCGGTGCCGTAAGCCTAATAGGGCGATCGAGGTTTCTCCTCGAATGTCTGGTGGCATTGTGGGTCATTCTTTGGTCCAGTGACATTTCTCGGCCTAGGAAAGTCTTCTATTAGGAATTAGTGTTAGGCGTCGTGAAGGATCCACTACGCGAAGTGCTCGGCATGTCGGAGGGTGAGTATCGCTCGTTTTGGTCTTGGACGCCAACGGCAGACTATCTCAGCAACTCTGAGTTTTTGCTTACCTGGCGATTAGCTCGAAATCGGTTGTCTCTCAATGACATGGCTTTCATCTGGGGCCTGGTAGATTTGCCAGATTGTGAACGCTGGTTTAAAGGAGACGTCTTCTACCATTGTTCGCGGGTTCGCCCTCTATGAAACCGTGTCGGCGAGTTGACTGCTCGTATCGCGCCGCGTGTGCTCGTGCTCATTGATCGTGCATACACCTGTGACAATGTGTCACCCCGTTCTCCGGAGTGAAGCGGATTGTGTTTCTGTCGCTGCTGACCACAGCTCGAATGGTGATATGGACGACGCGACTGGAGGAAGTGCTACAGTTTGCTACCGAATGAGAATTAAAGAATAACAAGAATACCAGGATGAATAACAATAACTGAGAATAATGCACATGACCAGTCAACCCATTGTAGGAATATACGTGAAACTGAACTTGAATACTTCCAATCAAATGTAACCAACAGCGTTCGAAATAAGCATTCATTTAACATTGTTGAAATACTCTCCTACTTTTGTGTATAAGACTCAAATCTTGCCTCATTACAAGCCGATAACTAAAATTTCTTAATTATGATTTTCATACTGACTTATGTTTTGATATTCAGGAAGATGTCGCTAAAAAGGATCCCAACAAAGTTCATCATACTAATCCAAGTGAAACGAAAATAGTTTCTTGTCCGATCGCCACTTGGGTCGCGTACTTTTATCTTCTGTAAAAATGACCGCAATTTCATAAACAAAAAAATTAGGTCAACTATTCCTCCCGCATCAAATTACATTAGATGCATCTCTATTACATTCTTTTACTCGATGTAATTATGCTCGGACATATTTTTGTACGCCTGAACATAGTTATTGACATCTTAGAATTTCCACAATATTTGGGATAGTTTGGTAGAACTGCAATCTGTGTCCCTGTAGTATTTGCCATGCAACAACATACAGTTATCTGTATTGCCTCTGTTCATATTATAAAAAATTGTTTTGTAATGGTATGTTTGTTCTCACATTCTAGACAGTAGGTCTTTTTATGAGGTACTCTAATATACGCTCTAAATGACAAAAGCTATAAAAGTAGGGGCATTGTCATCAAAATTAACACCTTTGTCAGTTTCCACTCAAGAAAGGCACGTAGTTCGTAGGTAAAAATTCTATAGTGAAATTTACTTTACTATTTTGGCAACAATTGTATGATACAACCCTGAAACGAAGGACATAATTAATTCATAAAGCAAATACTAAATCCGACTCATATATTTATATTATTTTCAATGATTCTGTTCATAATTTTTATTTTCTTGCTTTTCAGCAGCATTCATTGTTTCTCTTCATTTGTTACCGATAACACGGCCACTACTTTTCATTCACTCTAGAATAACATTTTCGTATTCTGTGTTGTCGAATTTGCAATCTTTCCTCTCTTAATCTTTTCCTGTTTCTTTCAATTCGTTCTCCCGCAGCTTTTCCATAATGAATATGCTATAGAAAAATTACTGAAAATGAATTGAAAATATATATATCGCAGAATGTTCGTTTATTAGAAAGACAATTAACTGAAGAAAAAACATTTTAAGTTCTCTTTCTCTAGCCATTTCTTCTTTTTTCTCCACCCCGGCGTCAATCTAAATAAGACGTCCGCGGACGCAATCTTCCTACTTTCTTATTAAATTAACAAACCGTTCACTTTTTCAAGTATTACGTTTCACAAAAGAGGAGAAAAATTAAAATGGGGAAAAGAAAAAAACAAACAAAGCATGTATATTCATTGTTTGAAAATATATTTCATAACAAATAAAGTTAATGTTGATTCAATAAAATAAAAGATATTAATTTTTTATAAAACTATTTTATTGACATTTAACAAGATTACAAAAATATAAAAGACATTGTAGAAAGGGCTTTGTAAATTTGAATTCCTCCAAAACGAAGCAGCTTTCCTTTTAACCATCTGAATGGATGATGCTAGTCTAGTAGAGAGCAACACACTGCGCATCCATGGCCTTTATATATATATATATATATATATAACAAGAACTATGGCGCCTTCCTTGATGAATTTCAAAAAATAGTTCAAGATAATTATAGAACTAGAACGGGTTATTGTAAAAATAAATAGACGTAATATGTCTATATTATTTAATGAAATATACTTGAATGAAGATATGCTGCCTACATATATATATATATATATATATATATATTTTAAATTACATTATCCAGCATCACCTTTTGATATCAATACTTGGTAATTCAAACGTAACCTTGTGAATATGCAAATCCTAATAGCAAATGACAACTGAAAATCTCTCAATAGAGATACGCAACAAACTAAAACTCCTAAAAACTTCTAAAAAGTTTCAAGAAATTCTACAGAGATTTTCAGAGTACTTGTTGAAGCTTACGACGACAATGCTCTGTCGGAAGCAGCATACAGATATTGGTTTAGACATATCAAAAATAATCATTTTGATGTTGAAGATAAAAAACGCATTGACATCCCGTAAAGATTTGAAGACCAAGAATTGAAGGCATTATTTTATGAACACTCAGTTCAGGAGCAAGCTGAAGTTGCAGAACCGTTAGGAGTTGATCACACAACAGTTTCTAAATGTTTGAAAGTATTAAGAATGATTCAAAAGCGAGGACATTGGGTGCTGTACGAGTTTAAAGCCGAGACGTTGGACAGTATCTTGTCACGTGCGTAAAAGATTGCGGGTAAGCGGCAAAGCTGAATATTCACGGTTCGTTGCTTTTGCTCTGCATTTAGTCGGATCCGCTGGGTGTAGTTTATTATGAGCTGCTCAAACCCACCGGAAACATATAAGATCGCTATCGGCTAAAACTGATGCGCTTGAATTGAGCAATGAATGAAAAGAAACGGTCGGTATACAAGCACAGACACGGCAAGGTGATTTTGTAACATGACAACGCTAGATCACATGTTGCAAAACGGGTGAAAACCTAGCTAGAAATGCTTAAATTGGAAGTCCTACTCCACCCGCCGTATTCACTAGACATTGCCCCATCCGATCTTCATTTGTTCCATTCAATGGCACATGGTCTGGCTGAGCAACACTTTCATTCTTATGAAGATGCAAAAAAATAAAAAAAATAAAAATAAAAATTAGTTAAGTGCTTATCGTTTTTCAAAATAAAAGTAAAAACGCAATAGTTACTGATATTTTATCAATTATTTTAAAAAAACAAATTTCGCTTAAAGATTTGTTGTGGACCCAAAGTTCTTTGCCCAAGTGTTTATATTTCTTGATAGGCAATCCACAATTTACATGGCGTTGATATTATTCCTAGTATTTTAGTTTTCTTAGCTTTTCGTCCTCGTTAGTCATCAAAAAGAAAAATGTCAGAAAGAGGCTATGATATTTTTCTCAAGCGCATTTTGAGTTATTAAAGTTAATTAGGCAGATATTCTTTTCTTTTGAATTTTTATAAAATATGATAAAACCTTAGCTACAGTTTTGGGGAGAAATTATCTTGCGCTATCAATAGTTTGAATTAGGACAGTACATTCAAAACCTCGGTTATGATCACATGTGACTTTGTGCTAGCGTCTACTCAATTTCACTGACAAGGCTTAGGTCAATTTGTGGTATGATTTTTAAAAACTTTCCAACGATACCCCTGGCTCAGGCCAGTAACATAAGAGAGAAGTGCGAGAAAAGAAACTGTTAGTATAGAACGTAGGTTACATCTAGCCTACTAAATCGATGAGACCTCAAAGCCAGTCTAGTACTGCGTTTAAATTTATAAAGTGTAGTTCATAGCGAAGAGCTCAATCGAATAATTACCATTAAAGTATTTATAAAATAAGCAAAGGGAGGCAACTTTACGGTGATGTGAAAGGGAGTGAAGCGGAGACGCCAGATCAGGACCAATAATGCTATTGATTCTTTGGATTTTATCAAGGATCGTGATATAAAGCAGGAGCACAAAACTACATGAGGTAGTAATACTTATATAACTCAAAGTGAACAGAGTTTCTAACAATACACTACCCAATAATAAAGAAATGTTGCATCAAAAATATTGCAAGTTCACAATACTTATCGGAAGTCGACTGAGAATTTCGCAGACAATTTCAGAGCCAAGAAGTGAATGCTTATATTATCAACGATTATTATGTACGCTAAATTTTCGAATATATTTTCTACGTAGATTTTACCGCTAAACATGCGTTTACCGTTAGAAAATGTAATAAATTCCTAACTGTGAACGAGTTTTTATGACTATACATAGATATACTTCATTGTAAATATTCTGTTAGAAAACATCTAAATCCTAGAAAAGTTTTTATGATAAAGACTTTGAGAAACATTATCTTGTTGTCAAGAATTAATAGGGCTAAATATTTTCCTTCTTAAATATAACAGAAATAATTTCTAAAGTTTTGAAAGTTTAATAATCATTAGCGAATGTAATATTTTGTGATGGCAGAATTTAATAGAAAACAAATTGCATAAAAACGAAATTATCCAGAAAGAAAGAAATTTCGTTATTACTCTTTCGAATGTGACTTATTTTTAGCTCTCGACCTTAATTTCCCAAGCCTTAGAAATGCTTTCAAATATAACTGCCTCAGCAGTATTATTAAAAACTAAAATACAAAGCATTTCCTTCAAGCTATAATCAATAACGACAAATTAACATTTGACGGGAAATGTGAAACTGGAGTCCGAAATCTCATTGGGATAGCAAAAGACTAACAAGAAAATTTCGTTAGAAAGAAAAAGAAGAGTGACTGTTGAACAGCTATGTAATAACGGTTCGCTTATATGGCAGTGAATACTATAAAATCTTCTGAATCTAAAGAAGGTTGTTGTGAATACAGTTAGTAGAATATAACAAGGAAGTTTTAGAGAAAATAGAAGCAAGAACAAGACATTTAGAATCAAAAAATTCTAGCAAACAATGATGAAAGTGTTAGGAGAATTGAACACTCACTGCACATATTGGAGATATGAGAGAAACTGCAAGTTAACAAGCTTGTTTAAATGAAGAGGGTGTAGGAAGGAGGACAAACAGGGCAACGACATTTGTGGAGAGCCATGATCGACCACGTTCTTAAGCAATACGACACATTACAGAAATATAATCAATGAAATATGCAGTGCTCAATAAGCTGAGTCTTGAATTTACAGACTTCTTGTTTTTCTTCCGTCCGGCTTTGTTATAATTAAAACAAAAGTCTTTAATATTTTATCTTTTAAGAGAAAAGTCATGATTTTAAGTGGCTTTTCTAATGATTTATAGTTTTGTTTGCAGATTTTTTGAAAATGTGTTTTGCTGATGTATTCATTAAGTCACTCAAATTAACGTATCTGGTTGCCCAAATAGTCGATACAATTTGATTTGGAGTGTCTCGCCGTAAATAAAGGTTAATTATTTACAGGTCGTCCTCACTAGGTGCCTTACTACTTACACTTGTACCAAATTATACTAAACTTAATAAGTCCCGATAAACTTTTTTTTTATTAAATTAGAGATATTTTAAGTTTCTATTTTATTCATTAATCTAATGCTTCAAATAGTAATCTAATATTTGCAGCAAAGAACAAAATAAGACCTTTTAACAGGAACAGAATATGTACATTTTCGGTCAACCATTTTTCAACTTTATACAGGGAAATATTACTACCCATTAATGTATATTCAATGCACTAAGTGCATTGGATTATTTGTGTTGAGAAAAAACAAATCCGTCTTACCCATTAACGCTTTGATTACAGTAGATGTGAATGGTGGATTTTCCAAATGGAAGTTCATTTCGAATCACTAATCATCGCATATGTAGCTTAGTGATTAAGACTGTTTATTTACCGGTACTGAATAAATAACTCGAATCACCACAAATTTATGTGAAAGAATGAAATATATTTCCATCCAGAAAGATCAATTCTAGAGCCATGTTAACCATAGTGTTCAGCTTTGTTGAAAAAAAAAACTAAGAAGAAAAAGACACCTTGACATTTCGAAGGAAACTTAGCGCCACTATATGTTTGCATTTAACTGAATATTTTGCAAGCAAGTAGTGCTCTAAACATTAACCAATGTGCGTTTAATACACGACAAATAGAAACAATCTACTCAGCGAGTTTATTTAATAGGCTTAAGTGATTGGAAATGAAATGCCAGTATGTCAGCACAAATCTGTAAATATTGGCGTGGCATCGTCAACCAAACGAACGAAAAAAGTCAAGTATTCATTTATCAGAAAGACGTTTGTCTTATCATTTTAAGTTAATTTCAGTTTTACTTACTTGAGCATTTGAAAAATTCACTATGATTGCATGCGCAAAACACACCTACATTACCATAATCATCTTCCATAGGATAGCGTGTGACTATTTTAGAGTTGTAAAAATTGTATACTATTTTTACTGATAGTAACTATTTTAAAGTCGTAAAAATAGTATATACTTGAATACAATGCCAACTTTTTTTTAAGTTGGAGTTTAGACATAGACATGCTAAACTTATATCCATTGCAAAAAAGCTGGACATTAACAAAGAAATCAAATAAAAATAAGACTGTCTTAAATTCAAGTTTATATCAGTTTTTCTTAAAGAAAAGAAATGGGAGAACTAATTAAAAATAATCAACACTAATTACCATAATATTTAAGATTCAGATTAAAAAGCAATTTGTAAACAAATGAAAAAGCACTTCCGAGAAAAATGTAAAGTGTTTGAGGAATGCGATTTGAGAAAAAAAAGGAAGGTTATAGATTGATTGCATAGATTCATAGTTGATACCTATTTTGTTTCGACATTTTTAGACACCCTCGACACCATTTCAGACAACAATATTTTCTTTGAACGTTGGCTGTCCATTCCGAGCAGCACCAAATATTCTATATCATTTATCCATACAAATAATCTTGGCATTTTAGATTTTAAAGATCATATTGCAATATTTAAGAAAATAATAAATGTTACAATATAGTCTTTAAAATCTAAAACGCTCAAATAGCAAAGTACTGGCAATTCGACAACAAAATACTAGACAAAATGCTGTTTTTAAAGTTTGTCAAATCCCGCATATATGTTAATTATATCTGGCTGTAAATTCAACTCCTATAATTAACACTGTTGATGATTTAACAAAAATTGACTTTAATAAGAAACAATGTCATTTGTCTCTTAAGAAGTCAGACCGTTCTGGCTCCATGCTTTCTAGATAACTTCAATCTTCAAAAATTTGAATGTAATGCCAATCGCTATCTACTATTCTCCTGATCACTCCTCTTTTGTTATCCCTCCTTAGTAATGTTTTTGATTTCTAATTCGTCCATGCTCAGTAATCTATTTTCTAAGTGGCTTTACTGCCTTGTTTTGGGGGTTCTTTGCTTAAGGATAAATCAACTTCTTATGGGTCATTTAAATATTTTCAGTGTTTTGATCCCAGTTTGGGGAGTCAGTATTTGCCTATAGCTAGGATTCTAACAAGTGCTACCACTCCGAGTCAAGGTGAACCTAGGAACAACAGCAATTAAGAGGGGGTTTAACGTTCCTCAAAACTCCTAATCAGAGACCTTGCTACCGGATGTAGTTTATCGTCATACCCAGGAGAGCCTCTATTACACACACACAAACACACTTCGTATAAATTTTTAAACTTGTCAATCGGATATACGTGAAAACATTTCAATATATTTCTAATATTTATTCTTTTTCTCTCTTAAATTGATACGTAAGCACGCATACATACTTAAGTACACAATTGCCGTTGATTAAATTAAATGTAGGAACGAACGAAATGGATACTAGGCCTACAAAATGCTTTTTGCGTGGTTATTCGTATATAAATCTTAATAGATACATTTTGTCTGAAGCATTTCTCCTGATGTACCTTATTTAAAACTTTTGTGGCTTTGTCCAAGAAAAAAGAAGGAAGTTATTAAATAATTAATATGTGCCAATGACTAAACAGTATCGCTGCGAAAAGTCGAGTTCAAAGTAGCACCCAATTTCCTAGAAAAGGGACGAATCGCATCTTTCCTTGTACGTGTGTTAAATAGCAGAACAGATTGGGATCTGTAATCACTCCAAAAAGTTCAAAACTCTGGAGAAAATCACTATTTTATCTTTTTCAAGGCAGTCATGGCAATTCAAAGAAAAGAGGTTGTAGAGAGCCATGATCCACTACACCATGAAAGTAAAAAGTAATTAAACACTACAAGCCTCTTATTTTATTAACATCCAAATGTTCATTTATTCTTTTTGTATCGCGAAAGTAAGAAAGATTTTTAATAATTGAACGTAGTTGTTAAAAAACGCTTATCAAATAATTAAACAGACCTAAATAAGTGATAACTTAAATTCTATCAAATTGGATAAGAATTTTTGTAGAATAATTGATGTGTTTATCGACAAACGTTTAGCTCTTTTTGATGCGATGGACTCGTGTCCCAAATCTTGTCCGTGGTTGCACACGCGTGGCTGATCGTATGCTTGCTTAATCAGCATGCACGCGGGAAGGCGTGTTGGTGTTTATTGCTTGGATCCGTGTAGACATGAATATCTCTGCAGGTCTGTAATATTTATCTGTTTCGGTGATTTCTTTGTGCAAGTAAACCTTCGTTGTTACTTACGCGTAGACACACCCAAATTTATGTGTATGCGTGTGGCAGTTAAAACTTTCATTTTCAATTATTGTTTCCAACCTAAAAACATTAACCTTTGATGAACGTGTGCAAAAAATACCTGTTTCTAACTCTAACAATGTGTTCATATTTATAGCGTATGAAAATTTGTTATATATATATATATATATATATATATATATTGTGTGTGTGTGTGTTTTCCTATTCGCGTTGTATGTGAATGGTTTTATGAGATCATTTGTATGAATGTGTGCACATACATTAAAGATACATCTAAGTCAAGTCTTGAGTTTGTTATTCAATATAAGTGCAAAGTTTTGCAGACCTCCTTTTTCTATTTTTGCAATTTGTTTTAGGAAATCAATATAAATACTCATTTATATATATATATATATATATATATATAAATGACTATTTATATATATATATATATATATATAATTTTTACATATCAAAACAATTCTTTCTATTTTGTCATATATATATATATATATATATATATATATATATATAACAAAATATAAAGAATTGTTTTGATATGTAAAAATTATATATAAATTTATATAAATGAGTATTTATATATATATATATACATATATATATATATATATATATATATATATGAGTATTTATATATATGTGTGTGTGTGTGTGTGTGTGTGTGAAAATTTAATTTTGTTAACTTTATTAGGGTGAATGTTGAATTAGCGTGTTTATTGTATGTAAATGGATACTAATTGCATGCATTTCTGAATGTATTTTGTCATTCCCTTGCACTCGTTTACTATTTACGAGTTGTATGTAGATGCAGGCATGTGTAAATCTTCCTCTACTAAGCGCAAATAAATTTATAGCGCTAATATGTGCTTAGTAATTCTGACTATATGATTTTTTCTGAATATATACACACACACTCGAGGGGCGCTGAAAGGTTCTCAACCCAACCAAAAATTCCTTCCCTTCCCAGCCCCCACCACAATATTTGATGTTTGGTCATTTGATCAGTTAGAGAACAGAATCGGGCTCAGCACTTTTCAGCCCACCTCTTCTCTGTGTACGCGCACACGCAGACACACATGTAAACGAATGTCTATTAATAAAACTTGTTCATATGTATGTACGCTCGTGTGCATTTCCTCATTAATTTCTTTCTCGGTCACTTAATCATTTTTTTTTTTTGCACTCCTTCCAGGGAATACTTGAAATTGTTATACGCCAAGGAAAGAATATTGGATATCCCTGCTATCGACGGGGTCAACAACAACAACAACAACAACAACAACAAACACGCACTCGCCATCAGCGACTACAGGTCTGGGACGTAAAAGGAGAATTCCCATTCGATTCAAACTTCCCTATAACAACAATAACATTAATAATAACAACAATTACTGTTACTTCTACTACTGTAAAAAAGAATACAAATAAAATAAAACAATTACAACTACTTGTCTCCTTTCTTCCGCTACAGATCCCTTTCTTCATTCTCAGCCTCCATCTTCTGCTGGCACCAAAGCCGAAGCTAGTGGCATCTCTTCGATTCTCCAAGTGCCGACATAGCCTTCTTTTCTTCCTCCAATAAAAATACCAGCCCTGCCTTCGCTCTCGTCTTCACCGTCGTTGTCGCCGCCGACTTACAGGCCCCAGTTCCTGGTGTTTCTCCCCACTCCGACACTGACAGCAGTGACATTAATATTACCGTATTCAGAGGCGGCCGCTTCGCTCTCGACAGCGTTTACAACTGCGAAGGGAAACCCGCCGATCTGTGGCGCGGTAAAGTGGCACTACGACCACTACGACATCCCTTCCCGCTGTTGCCGGCCTGACCTCTAACACTCCCTTCGACTACAGTAACGCCATAGATACCACCAACCTTTTCCACTGAAGCCGGGGCAACTCCAGAAGTAAATGCGATCAGCAATAACCCTAAAACCACCATCAAAGCATCACATTTACGAGGCCCGCCGTCAGTTGTATAAGCCCTCTATCAGTAACATTACTGACATCAGTAATCACAGCAACAGCAAGAAAAACACTTTCTTGTCGCAAACCGTAAGTATAACTACACCTGCAACAACTGGATGCATACTGTTCTGGTATTGTAATATCCTTCGGATCTGTCAGCCGTAGCATTTAGAATATTTCTCATTACGACACGGAAGACGGCAGGCAAAAGACAAGCAGAGGAAAGGGCGGCGTGCGTAGGGATCTCGCACAATTACTAGTACCACCTACGGCAATAGCAAACAGGATCCAGTCTCAGTCACAGCCTTTGATGACAATCAGGGTGGCACGGCTAACCTCACCAAAAGCCTGCCCAAAGGCAGACCTTATTACTACGATAACTACAAGTTCAGTTTTAACGGCACCCCTTTTAACAACCCCAGTAAAAGCGTTAAGCAACTTCACTAATATTACAACAACTACAATAAATAATACTACTATTGCAACAAATACTACAACAAAAACAACTACTACTACAAATACAGGTTTTACGACGGCGGCGGCGGCAGCCGCAGTCGCAGTAATAAGGAAGAAGAAAAAGAAAAGGCGAAAGAAGAAGAAGAAGCCGACAGCCCAGATTGTGAGGAGGGCGGTGCAGGCGGAGGCAGAAGCGATACCGGCGAAGATGCGGCTCATGACGAGGAAGAAGATGAGCATTTTTGCGTTAGCAGCAGCAGCAGCAGAAACAGAAATAGCGTTGTGTGCGCGAGGGGAGAAAGACCTCGGAGTTGGAGGAGGTGGCGGTGACACCCAGAAGGACGCAGGCAACATTTTGCCCGAACTGGTTTGCGAATTGAGCTCTTCACTGTTGGACTTGACGGCTGAGTCTGACACAAACACAAACAGCGAGGGATTGCCCGAACGACGGATGCAAAAAGCAAACGAACGCGATCACTGTCCGTTGTTTGCTCGGGTCGAGCGTGGCGAGTCTGTTGAAAACGGACAAGTAAAAAACAATCAGGAGAGAAAAAAAGAACAAAGTGAAGAGAAAGGAGTCAGGATAGAAAAAAGAAAAGAAGAAAGCAAAGAAAGACAAATGAAGAAAAGAAACGTGACAAACATGGATCAACCACACGAAGTGAATAAAATGTGTGAAAGAGCAGAGACGATGGGCAAAGAGAAAGTAAAAGTAAGTTTCAATTTCGACTTGAACGAAATCGACGCTACCAACGATGTGGCTTTAATTGTGGACGAGAAGCCCCACCACAACAAAACGATAACGCAAAACACCGTAACGACAAAGCAACGTAGCCCTCTGATGCTGACTATGCCTGGCAACGAACGCTTGGCTGTCATCGTAGCGTTATGTGGCGTCATCAGCGGTGTCACTGGCGTCGCTACGTCAGCATTCCTTTTTACGCTGACTACGGCGCTTTTATGCTGGCTGTTTCACCAGAGCCTCCACCACGAGCGCCACCTTCATCCGCTCAATCAAAACAATGACTGTGGGTTCCCCTTGTGGGAACTAGATTCGCTTCTCAGTACTTCTGTATCACACCAGGCCCGAGGGTCCATCTCTTTATTTATAGCCCCTTTTGGACGGCGCCGTAGCGGCTTTTTAATGGTTTGGTTCCACGTTTTAACCGCTTGCCTGTTGTTGGGAACTTCCACTGTTCATGCCCGTTACAACCTGGGTTCACGCTTACACAATGGGTTCAGCACAGGGCAGAATTGCCCCCAAAGGTGCGCATGTATCGGAGTGTCGGTGGATTGTAGCTTCCGAGGCCTAAAAACCGTGCCATCAGATATACCCCCGGAAACGGAAAGACTGTAAGTGTTTAATTTACATATTTATTCTATTCATAATTATTTTATTTGACGAATATTAATTTTTTTTCTTTCTAAAAAAAAAAATCATGCTAAAATACCTTATTATTGTTGATCAATCCCTATCATTTCTAGTGTTAAAATCAATGAAAATGCATTTCCTATAAACACATGACGTGAATAGGCAGAAAAAAACATCTAGGTATCAAAATATTTACATTTTCAAGAGCTCTTTCGTTATGTCGGGAAAATGTGCACACTTCCGTCTGTAAAAGTTTGAGAAAAACAACTGCAAGTGAAATATTTACTTTTTATTAATATTAGCAGCAGCAAACATTGCTGGAAAATTTAAGCGCTGTGCTTCTTGTTAAGAAAACTGGATAAGAAACGTGTTAAGGAGAAAATTAATTCGCGTTAGAAAAAGTTATTTTTTGTATTACTTTTGTAAAATTATATTTCTGTTTTAATCAAGGTATAAATTTTATTCCAATTAACAAAAAGAAACAAAAAATAAATAATTCACTTCGATTTCACGACATAAAATAACAGATTAAATTAAATTAAAAACATTTCTGTTCAAACAAGTATCTATTTTCTATCAGTAATAGTCAAGCATTTCATGAAGAAAACAAAAAAATTGTACCGGTTTCATTATCAAAAGCGCTTATGCACAGTGGTTGATGTTATACACTTTCGGGCAAGTAGCCGAAATATTTAAAGTTTTGTTCAAAGTGCTTGATGGGAGAGGCCCCAGAGGTTCGCTATCGTCTATTTGTTTTACATTCGCACTTGTATAATCCTCGGAGAATAAATACTCCTACATGGACTGGCATGCATAGAAAATTGCTGTAACACGTGTATGCATATCTATGCACCCACTCTTAGAAGTAGCTTAAAGAAAACTTCGCTATGAAGTGAATCTCTATTGTTTTTTGCATACTATTCTGTCGTCACAGTTGACGGATATATGATCCCACAGAGTGCAGTGGATAAATTGTCTTAATTACGCAAAAATGAAAATAACACTAATATCTCATTTTAGGTGTATTTACCAAAATTACACAAAAAATATCTTTAAAAAATTTTAAAGTAAATTTATTCAATAATATCACCATTCTTTTTCGGAATCCTCTGCAACTCTTCTGGACAATCTCCTTGTTTAAGTTAGTGAATGCTGCTATAATCCTTGCCTTCAGTTCATCTTTGGTGTAACAAGGAGTTTCCTTTGTTTCTTGCTCATCTGCTCCCCACTCATAATAACCAATGGAGTTGCAGTCTGGGGAGATAGGTGGCCAGATTTAACGGGGTGATGTGGTTGCAGAAATTGTTTGACAGCCATGATTGAGTTTCCTGCTTGTGTAGCATGGTGCAGAGTCCAGTTGCCATACAGAGTGTGTTTCAGCAGTCAGCCTCTTGACCCAGGGTAGCACTACCATTTCAAGGCACTTGATATAGGCCTCTGTGTTGAGTTTGAGATCCTCACTAACAATTCGTGAGTTATTTTTTATCAGAGCGATCAGAGTAAGTTTTCCAAGCTGCTGTATCTTCGTAATCACCATTAGACTCCTCTAACTTTTTCCGAATCCTCTGCACCTAAACACTTTAAAATGTTCGTACTGGAACTTCTGGTGTGAAGGCCAAGCAGTAAAGCATGCTGTTTCCAAATTTCTAGCGGAGTTAATTGCGTCGTGGTGCTCTTTTTGTCACAGATGATGCCCAACTGACCTGTGCAGGCGACAAAAAATACGCATTCAAAATTAAGAATATAAAATGACGACAATTTATCCATCGCACCCCTTATAAGCATTTACAATGCATGTACAATAGATAAAGAATGAGCAGTAGATACTATTTAAAATTGAATGTTATCAAGACTTGTGCTTAAACGTTTTTCAACCAGTTCATTAGAAATTAATTTTTCAGACGACATTCTGTATATGTTTTTTGCAAAACTTAACCAACTTTCGAAATATCAGACCAGTTTGGGTAACATTACTAAATTATTTCATCACTAAATTATTCCTCACGTATGAAAAATATAGTAAAATCAATTTTATATATTTTCTGGACAGTTAGCGGGTTTTTAAGAAATTCGTTTGCTAGAATAGTAAGATGAGTTCTGGAAAGATCTGACATATTTAAAGTCATTGTCTGTATGTCAAACCTTTCAGATTCCAGTTTCAGTGTTCGAGATTGAGTTTATTTATAATTAACTTTAAAAATAGATAATTTTCCTTAGAATTTGCAAATGCCAATATCTTGTTTCAATATGTGATTAAAAATTTTTCGCTCTAAATTATAGAATGATTACTTAATTTTAAAGCCTATAAGTTAATATTTCTCGATATGAACTCGCAGAAAACACTTCTAAGGCAATTAGCGGTAGTATAAAAGATGAACAGTCACTGTGAATGATGTAAAGTTTTTTTTTCTGCAATAAAAGCAAGTCAAACAATTCAAAATGTGTGCTTTCTATCAACAAAACTGACTGCTATTATTGATCGATTGTACATTCATTTTGATTATCTTTAAAAATGCCTTCTCATATGAATATATGATGCCAAATGTTGAAACTAATACAAATCAAAAAAGATTTCAAAGCAGGATATCCTCCATTTAGGAAGCATTTTCAAAACTAAACATTCTCTTTTGTTTGTTTTTCAGCATGTCATTGAACTGCATGTTAATCACTTAAAATTGTAGATCAGATAGGATCTCAGTGATACATAAACAAAAGACATTATTTAAATATACACAGAAAACGATATAATAAGAAAACGATATTATAGAAAAACAATATAATTCTTATTTCATAATAATAGACTATTCTGCATAGTGATTAGGGTACATTTAACACGTTGGCAATGTTTTACCGACCCTTGTTCTAATTGAATAAATGAAAAAGAAGATAAGTGCGAAACGAATTCTAAAGGATTGTTCGGAAGACCTAAAAATGTATCGACCAAATCACTGTTATAATTAGCAAAATCATTGGCAATATATATATATATATATATATATATATATATAAGAATGAAAATACATCAGTATAAAATTTAACAAATGACAAGCATTTTAAAGATTTTATCTAAACTATTAGTATAGCCCGGCGTTGTTCGGGTGTAATGAAAGCTTTAAAACTAATCCATGGTCCTGGACCTAGCCTAAAGAATATTTGTGTCAAGTTTGGTGAGAATCGGATCAAAATTGTGGATTTGTATAAAGGACATACAAGCAGATAAACAGACACACATACAAACATCTTGCCTTATATATATATATATATATATATATATATATATATATATATATATATATATATTATTGATTTTCTGCACTGTTGTAAGAACTGCAACCTTGAAACTTCTGAATATCGTTTCTTATGTTTTTGTCTATGAGTGTATCTAATTTGATTAAAATCGCACCACTCCTTCTATAACCCGATTTTTTCGATTGTCGATTTTCGATATTTATCGGGGGTACCTCGACACAAAACCTAGCTAAGAACACTCGCAGACGCTTATATTACAACTATGTAAATTTTCAAGAAAATCGATTCAGCTGTTTCAGATTCTATAGGTAACGGATACACACACACAGACACACACACACACAGACAGACAAAGTTCCATTTATGAATAAGTTTAGATACAGTAACACTGTTTGCTACCTTTCAACTGATAAGAAAATAACAAATAGCATTTGGAAACTATTATTGTTTATCACTGTGATTTTCAAACTGAGGCAAAAATATCAATAAATGTTTGCACTAACGATGAAAAATATAATCCTAATTAAAAAACAAAAACAAAAACAAAACAGTATTATAATCTCCAACAACTTTGGAAGTTGGATGTTCCAGATAAAGAATAATAACATCTTTATAAAGTTTTCTGGTGTCCTTGTCTGGATTTGTATTCCTTAACTTATATTTCTTTTTCTATCGTTTATAGTATAGATAAAAGTTAGGCGTTGACATTATATTTTGTTATTGAAAGCGTGGAAGTTTTCGTGGCGCCTGACTCCATTAAAGGATCCACCAAAGAATACTCGTAACGAAAGTCATAATGTTTTTGAAAGAATTTAAATTGCTTCACATACATTGTCTAGACATAGGCAGGTAGAAAAATTTTTTCTTTCTGAAAGCATAAGGTTTAATTTTCATTTTTATTGATTTTTTTTTTTACTTGTATATCAGTTTCACCATATTCTTATCTAAATTTTTTAATATTCTGTTTTTTTTTTATCCAAATTGTTTTATATTTTATCACTTGCTGTTTATCATCTTCAGTTTATTCGTTTCTCATTTTCTTTAATCATACTTTCGGGCGCAGAAAAGTACATGCAATTTCAGGGTAAATGTGCCAAAAATGTTCAAATTTATCATTGTATTATATTTAAATACATTATCTAATGAACTTCTTCGGTCAAAATTATTTGCTTTATCATTCTTTTATAATAAACGATGGTTTCAGCCAAAATTGGTTTAAGAATTCTAACACAAAACAACAAATTAAAGATTCACTTACACCTGTGGATATCAGTATTAGGGAGTACAGTCGTAAATTAGCATATTTTTCCTTGGGATCTTGAAATGCATGTAGACTATATTCAACTAATATCTTTCTCTTCTTTCATGTCATAAGGAGAAATTAGATATAGGGATATTGTCTTTTTTCTTTAAAAGAATAGATCTATGAAGAATTATCATTTTATATACAATAAGACAGCATAGTTAACATGAAATTCGATAATGCAAATCTGGACAATAAATAGACTTGTAGAAATTGCTAAAAGCAAAGGTATACTTACCTGGTACTGGATAGGGATTATCATCTCTCAGCTGCGTCTCTGCCTTCGAGCAAAGTGCTACTCAGTTATGTTTCTGTTCAAGGACAGATCCGAAGTTGAGAAAATAAAATACTGAGAGATTCCCAGTCACGGAGAACAGATGCCTGAAGCTGCACCATCCCACTGCACTGGAGGGATACATCTGTGGTCGCCATTCAGGCCAGCACAATGGACGGTTGCAAGGGCTGGGCAAATTTTATTGTTGCCTGAGCGTACGCGCTCGGATTCCCTACAATAAACTCAACCTTGTGTCACATCACGTCTCAGTGGAGAGACGAGATAAATAACTAAAGTAAAGAAGCTACTCATTTGAAGTAAGCAGGTGTCATATATATGAACTGGCTTTGGAAATTTCGGTGATAGTTTTCATTAATAAATTCACGAATTTCGACATTTTCTGACTTTTTTCTGATTGATAAGTCTGGATATTCCTCTTAAAGCAACATTAGCAGGTAGCATGAAGCAGATTGACTCAGTCGGTTGGGTATGTTAACGTTAGCTTCATACATATTTCTGTTGAATCAACCAATCAGAACTTGTACTGAGCGGTAACTTCCCGATATCGCAATGGTGCTTGAGATCATCTTATGAATTCACGACAAAAACGCTACCGAAGCTCATCACTAAAGATCGTTATTATTTTAACCTTTTTGTAGCAGGTAGATTGGAAATTCATGGACTGACATTGGATTCATGGATTTGCCTGAAAAGAGGATAGTTTCCGTAGGTCATTGCGTCTTCAATTCTTTTTTAATTAAACAAATGAATAGTATTTAATAATACATATTTTCAAATTCTTTATGTAGAACAAGCCCCTTCATTACTGATTTCTGTTTTATATTCATTAAGGCATTCAGTTACCATTTCCTTCCAAATTTGTCTTCTGTTTTCATGCGTTCTTCTCGTGCATCATCGTTTCCGTCTCAGGTTTTTCTTTCTTTCGTTCTCGTTTTCTTTCTCTTAAGCAAACTTCTTTCTTCGTTCCTTTTAAGTTTTACCTTTTCATCCGCTTTTTTTTTTGTCTCTCTCTCTTTTTTTTTTTTTTTTTCTTTTACCGATCCGCTCTCGTTTTTTCCCTCTCGTTCTTCCTTAAAACTGACTTTGGATTCGCTCTTCTTATTTATTACCCTAATTATATTTGCATTTCGCTACTTTTCTCTTTTCCATTTCTATTGTTTATCTTTCTTGTTCTTGGTGCCCTCTTATCTATTATATCTACACCCATTAAGTCATATTTCATTAACTCCCCCCATCTACCGGATATATGGGTCACTCTTCTGTCAACAAAGATATACTTCTTAGAACACATTACTCCTCCTAACCCACGTATACAATAATTGCACCCTTCCCTTCCAACCGTTAACATCAAAGTCTGATAAGATGTTAATATGTGATTTCCCTCCCTGAGATGCTGATACGATCGCATAACCAGTTAAGGCAACGTCATAAGCATGTCGGTTGAACGACGCCGAATAGAGCATTGAAATTGGCAAGCACTGGTTCAATCCCCGTCTTTTCTAAATGAATGCACTCGATAAAACTCTACGTTTACTGAATTCAGTGTTCGGTTCAGTGGTGAATTATAAGATGGAAAGAAACTCAGCAATAGCATAGAGAGCATGTGGATTCAACATGTAAGCAGCAGTCCCATCTTAGATTTCCCAGTTTGTTCTCCCCGACAAAGTAAAGAGAAAAAATATCAGATGCCACTTTCTATTTGGTGCACTTTTATTTTGGAAACTGAAATTTTATTTGTTTGAATAAGTTGTGAATTAAATATAGATTAAGTTTATTTCGAATTGTTAAATATTTGGCATCTGCTATTTTTTTCATTTTAAAGTTAGGGTATTTGTTATAAACATTATCAGTTCCAACATGGATATACAAATATTGGTTTAACCTTTTCTAACAAAGTTTCGTTTCTTTTACTTGATTTTTTTTTTGTTTTTTACTTGTTAACGGGCCGCCTAGAAGCCCATTTTTTAGTCTCCTATGAATTCAGGTATCGAATAAACTATAGCAATAAAGAAGAAAAAGAAAGGCTCTCAAATTATTTCAACTCACATAACTTTATCATTATAACCTAACATTGGAGTAGATAGATCTTTATTGGAGTAGATAGATCTATCGCCCGGTTCACACTCCACCCACGTCTATTGAACAGGTTAAGAGGCTCATGCCTTGTTCCCTGTTTAGGATGTGGTTTCCGGCTTTCTCTTTTCCAATCTTTTCACTATTACGTAGCCCCCTGCACATCAGTGGTGTTACCGCCTTGCTCGGGGTGATACGATTAAAAAGAAAAAATACATACGGGGAACATTTTTCCGTCGAGTTGATAATCCATAATACAAAGTACAAATCAACTTAATCGTTAGGATCCCAAGTACGGTGATTGATTCTAGACTTGTTAAAATATTTGCGAAACATTTAACATGCTTAAATTTTCAATTTATTTTCTGTAATTGTGATTTTTTGCTTTGGTTTCGTGTAAACCATAGCTTATACTAAAAGAAGGCTTATGAATTTTCTAAAAAGTATGATTCAAATTGATCTGTTTTTTTTCTTTCATGTCAGTCAACATAAAGAAGGGAATATATATATAGTTTCCCTAATTTAAATCTTAGTGTGCGACAAATTAGACGTCTAATTTGTCGCACACTAAGATTTAAATTAGGGAAACTCTTCTAGGTTCATAATAGTAGATTACTTTTGTTAATTTGTTGTAATTAGGCGTTAATGGTTTCAGAGCCACAGGAAAAACGTTATATTAGCTTCATCCTGGCATATGAGGAACACTACATTTTCAATTAAATATGTGTATTGTGTACAAGTAACATCCTGTGTAGGTTGGATTTGAAAAACATTTTCTTTCAGGGGTTACAAATTTTCTCTGCCGCCGATGACATTATCATTTCTGATAGAAGAGATGGTCGGAATGAGTCCAACAAAAATATCAGAAACTACAATTTCTCCACAGATTTAATCCAGATGTTCGACAACTGATACGCAAACTGGATAAATGTAATAAAACGTTAAGTAAACATACTTTATCGGTCGATTTTAATAAATATTATTTGAACATGTGCGTATTTGTGCAGTGCGTTATGTAATTGCAAAAAAAAAATAATATAAAAATTATTCAAATAAAAAAATATCAGGATACTTAAAAAATGCACATCTGTTCAACCAAGAAAAACAAGAAAGTGTTTTTCTATAAATACAGGTTCAGCGTCGAGGACATATTCGATGCCACCTCAGACGAGATCAAGCACTTTGTGTCCGTCCATCTTGGCCATCAAAATGGCGGTCTTCAATGATTCCTTGTTATTGTTGAGTCTGCAGCTTGGTTTCATTCTTGACAACATCCCAGACGTAGCACTCTAGTAGATTCAAAATTTGGAGAGGAAGGAGACTACATATAGACAGTGACATTCTCGGTTAATCATTTCTGGGTTACGTGGTCCATGCGAGAATGGAATCCTGCAAGAAAACATGTTGCCATCACTGTGGAGGTACTTTTGAAAGATATTATGTGGAATATTAATTACTCAGGAGCTCACTATCATTAGAGGTTTCGTGAACTTTGCGTGTCTTGCTTTAGGAATCTCAATTGGATTCCCGTAGAAGGATTTGGCATTGCTTCCTGTTCACCTGGCAACTTAAAAAAAAGTTGGCAGTTTGTGATTCATTGTAGTTAACCGCGTTTCTGTATCAGATTAGACGCTGTCCTGTTAATGCCCTCGATAAATTTGAAAGGGAAATGGAAATATTACAATCCGTTCACGTTTAAGCTTTCTTAGGTTGATTTCTACATTTTACACTGTTTAAAGTAACTCAAATTTCAACAAAATCTGTATGCTTTATAATTATCTTAACCCTATACAAAAAATTCTGATAATGCTCAGCTTAAAACAGTAGGCCCATTTTTACGCAATAATGTTTCTTGCTTGTTTCCATGGAAATCATATGCAATGAAATATGGATATCTTTTTGGTCCTGGCAGATGTGGTTAGTTAGTCCGGAAATGGTTAAATGATGTTATTTCTTAAACGAACATTTTTGAATTGTCTGTGTATATATACGTGCACAGATTTTTCACAGAATGTAAATTAAGAAAAACATTGCTAGTTCACTAGCTAAATTAATATGCTTGTGCAAGTATTTATATACGTACATAGATGTATGCGCACATATCTATACAAACGTATATATATATACATATAATCATCCGCATACAGGCTTGTTTCATGCAGCTAGATAAACCGTTTTCTTTAAGCCGGGATTTGTCATCAGTCGGAGAACTAAGCTATCGGTGCCGATTTCACAGCGTATTATTTACAAAATGTAAACAGCCGCCAGCAGCCAAAAGCGTTCAATTCGGTAGCCGAAGAACATTTCGTAAAGTCGTGAGTGTGTGTATATATATATATATATATATATATATATATATAAACTTTAACCCAAACGGAAAAGCAGGTAGGTAAATCCAAAAACCCCGATCTTAATTAATCTTAATTCTATTAATATTAAAACTGATCAAGGTGGAGAGCTCAATGCAATTTATATTAAAATTACAGAGCCAATTATAAAGTAAAACAAATTCCGATGTTTAAATTTGCGGTATGGCCATTTCTACGAGAAATTTCTAAGAGAAATTTCGCGTAACATCAGCAACCAATTTATTATAAAATCCAAAGACAAAATAAAACAAAAATATTTTACCGGCAGAAGTTAAAAAAATATTCATCGCGGAAAATTAAAGGGGTGGGATTAATAAGAAAGCAGACAGGAACCTATGTCTATTTTTATTTTTAGATTTTTTTGAAAATCCCTACTTCTTAACTGAATCGAGAGTTAGGAGTTGAAAATTAGCCTTGTCTGGCTCAAATAATTGTTAAGGGAAAGAATAAACAGAAAGGAATGAAGACGATTTTTTTCTTTTTTTTCGTTTCCTTTCTTTTCTTTTTTTTTCTTTTCTTAGCTTATTTCCCTATCAACTACACCTTCTCCCTTTTTCTTCTTTCCTTTCTGTTTATTCTTCCCCTAGCACTTGTTTGAGCCAGGCAAGGCTAATTTTCCACTTTTAACTGGTATGTCAAATTTATTGACAGAGATGTCTACTACAGCATAAGATCACCTTTTCGTCTAGTGAGTTACAACGATTTAATGTGTCATTGATTCCAAAAGTAGTTGGAGACATATGGACACATGCCGAGCCATGTCGTCTTAATATCTGTCCTCGGCTGCCTGATATTTTAAGGTACATGATCTTGTGTGTTCACCACATCTCTATTGGGCTTCTGCTGAGCGGACGTGGTGAAGGTATCCAAAATGCTCTTTAAATCATGTAGGGGGTCCATAACCAAACCAATACCAGTTTTCAGCTGCACCAAACCCTGCCCCCAGTCCGAAGCAATTGGTGCTGTGGGGTTAACAGGTACCATACTGAATTTTCTGCTCAAATATCCCAGTGAATCAAAAAACGCTGAACTAACTTGTCAAGTACCTACCGAATCTGGTTCCGTTTGCATTGAATGTTGATATAATCTGAGTTATTGTCGCTTATCTTTTATTATCGCATACAATTCCAATTCAACTCCTCTGATCTTGGTCAGCCACTGCGTTGGAGAGACATAGGGTTCAGTGAATGGACATAAATAAAAATACGATTGACATGGCAACGTATTTTCCTTCCTGATTTATTTAACCAACACAGTGAGATGACCCTAAGAGAACTAGAAGACCGGCCAGGATTTATTATTGGTTAATATAATCGTAACATAAATAGATTCAACTGTGTTGATGTGAGATTCAGGACAGCTGCAAGAACTCTCAGACAATGTAGTCGAGGAAAAACAAAAAGTAAAGTTTAAACATGAATTGTAAAAAGACAAAATTTGTGAGACAACAAAATCATACAAAAACAGGACTATAATTATCTAAGTGGTATAATAATGATGTGCGTTGTGGTGTAACAGATATTGGATGATTAAAAAAAACTGAAAACAATACTTTTAAAATTTCTTTATTGATCGATAAAATCTTTTTCTTCAGACTATAAGGTCCTTAATTTATATTATTTATTAAAACAATTAAAAGCTTATTTAATTAAATAATGTCATAGTTTTATTGTATTTTTAGTTTACTGTTCAGAGCAGATGTTCGGTAAAGGAGGCTAAAGGGTTGAAAAAAATAATACATGATTTACATTCCCCAATGAGTTCTGCATTTAATTAGTAAAACCAGTTGTACCTACAGAATGAATTTCTTGAATTTCGTGAATTTATGTTGGGTGTGCGTGTGTGGGGGGGGGGGGGGGGTGGGGGGGGGGGTAACAGATGTAAAACCCATTTTTAATAACATTTTGTAAAAATGTTTTTAAAAATAATTTAATTCATTTGTGAATAAGTTCTATGAAATTTTTCATTAAAATCCGACAATTATTTGATTTTTGCAATAATTAATTTGTCTCTGGAAAAAAGTGATTTATGTAATAATTCGTTTTCCATTGTAAACTCTCGTAACGATTAGCTCCCCGAAAATGAAATATATATTTTTTTTTAATCATATCACCCCGAGCAAGGCGGTAACACCACTGATGTGCAGGGGGCTACGCAAGAGTGAAAAGATTTGGAAAAGTGAAAACCGGAAACCACATCCTAAACAGGGAACAAGGGATGAGCCTCTACAACTGTACAATAGACGTGGGTGGAGTGTGAACCGGGTGATTGAAGGCATTACTTAAGCTCAAATACAAAATGTTTTCCAACAACTACAAAATCATTTTATCTGTAATGATAGCAGACATGTTGAAAACAAACAAACCCAATAAGTTGAAATGCTTCTTTCTTATTCTTTTTATAGATTGTTTCTATCATGTATAGTTGTTACAGAGCTACAGATAATTTAAATTGCAGATGCATTTTAAGAGCACCCTGTACATGTCGTTGAAGTCTAGTGTAATATAAATAGTAATTCACAAAATCAATACAGCCAACAAGTCCGTACTCTTCAATCAACAAACTCACAGACAACAAAAATAACATGCCCTCTGGTTACAAGCACAGGAATTTTTAAAACATTCTATCTGTTTTCTAACATTTAAGATTGGGTAGGAATGACACACACTCCATTTTTTTTTTTTTTTTTTGTCAAAGGCTCCCCATTTAGGACTTCCACAGAAATTAACAACTCTCCAGGCAGATTTATAAGTTATTCTAATGCAGTTATATATATAAAAAAAATTGGTAAAGGTTAAACTTTCATACTACAATTTGTGTTGTTTGTTCCCTTGGTGCGTTTTTATTTGAGGTTGGGGTACTTCAGATAGCGAGGATTGATCCTAAAGCTACCCTTTTAAGTGCAATTAATTATAAAGTTTATTGTTTTAAAATAAAACAAATGTAGCACAAGGCCAAAAAGAAAGCGGGGCAAAGCTAGTCAACATTGATCAGATTCATCAATTCCAATTTTATTCGTTCACCACAACAAAAACTCTTCCATCACCATTTATACAACACACACACACACACACACACACACACACACACACCCGAACCTTTTCCCATCAAAGTAATTTTTAATTATTTTAATTTTTTTTTAAATCCCTTCTAATGCCAGCGAGATAATCTACTGTAGTAGCGAGTTCGATCCTGACTTGGAACTCAATTGATATCATTGTGTCAAACAACGCTTAAGAAAAAAAGAAATATTTTTAACCAAAATTTCAAATGTGTTAAGATTTTAAAAATATTAAAAATAAATAAATAAATAAAAAAAGTACTTTGTTATTTAAGAGGAAAGACCAAACATTTTTGACGTTATATTTTTTAAAGTTTGAAACCTTTTTTTTAACATGCTACGTATGATGCTGTTTCCTGGCGAAAAAGTGGAAATACCTAAAATGCAACAAGTGTGGCACACAAGGCTGAGGGGGGAATGGAGTAAGGATGGTTCAGAGAACCTAGCTAATCATATTCACGACCCATTCATTCATATTACAATTTGCTCATTCACCACAATAAAAACTCTTCCATCACAATTTAATCCTATATGTACCACAAAACCACATATTCACAGGGAACCTACCCCATGTCATGGCATACAAATTTAATTTATATACAAATTGTTCATCAAATCAAATGTTTTTGTTTATATAACAATATGAAATGAAGAGATACACAAAAATTTGCATTCATAGTTGAAAATAAAATTTGGGGGAAAAAAGAGTATTATTATCCGATTGCTATGGTCATGTTTGAAATACGGCTTCTTGGGCCCTCGCTTTCTTCATCATAACCATTTTAGAATGTAATTAAAAGAAAAAATGAAATTTAATTTGAAGAGGAAAAAGATATTTGAACAGGACTACTTGCTAATCTCTCTCTAACGGGAATGCAGGGAATGTAAATTTTGAAAAAACTGGATGGTTTCCTCTTTTTTTTTTTTTCTCCATTCCCACTCCTAAAAAAAAAATTTTCAAAATGTGAAACCAAAATAAAGTTACATTTTCGTTGACAGTTTTTAGAGAGATTTGGATTTTTAAACTTGATCAATTTCCTTGACAAGACACGTGCGTCTGCAAAATGTCGAATTTAACTTTGGGAAAGTAAATTTTTATTATTTACTTACACAAAATAATATCCTACAAAAACTAGCAGAGACCAACGACACTAGTTTCAAATTTAGTAGTAGTACCAGCAATGTATAGTAGATTTTGAAACTATTTTTGTTTTAATTAATTATTATTATTCTGAAACCACAACAGAATTTTTCATATCATACAACAACAACTGCTCAAATATTTTTAACTTGAAAAGATAAATTACCTTAAGTCAATAATTATAAAAAGTGGGGCGAAAAATGAGTTTATTACGAATTTATTATTTTTAAAGATCTAAGAAAATGAATAAAACAAAATTTTTACCAAAATTTAGAACGTGTTCTAAAGCATTGAATTTTTTTTAAATAATTAAAAAATACTTTAATCTTTTTTATAACATAAAAATTTTGATGAAAAAAGTTCGTTTTTATTAAGTTTGGGATCTTTTTTCTTCATTCTATTGTTTTATAAGCGATTTAGTGAAAGTACCTATATATATATATATATATATATATATATATATATATATATATATATATATATTTCCCACACATGCCCATCAAGTTTTCACACGTCGGTGCAGCCACTTGCTGGCCAGTAGGTTAGGCAAACCTGACTATACAAACAACTTCTCTGACGCTATACTGAGTCAAAAGTATGGTTTCATGATCTGTGGTGGCACACATACTACACTTTGCTGACGTCCTTTTTCATTTTTGAAAGAAAAGCTCAAATTTGATTTGATTGAGGAAAATGTATTCTCATATAATCGCGAAAACTTTAATTTAGACGAATATGAATTCCTTCAATTTGCGAAAACTACCTGAACTTAACTGATTATTATCATTCTCTTTAGTGTAAAAATAAAAAACACAATAGCAAACAACTTAAACTTTTAGACCTTCTTTGATAATTTTTACTTTTTTCTTTATAGACGATGATTTAGAAATTTTAGAGGCTTTCCCAAAAGAAACTTAAGCTTTTATACAAAAGCATGTTCGTACACATGGATAAATTGTCATTTACATTACGCAAAAATTAAAATAACACTGGCATCTCATTTTAATAGATATATTTACCAAGATTACGCACAATTACCTTGAAATCTTTTAAAAAAAACAAACAAATTCATTCAATAAAATCGCCATTGGCTTCAACCCCGGCTCCAGACGACTTCGTAATCTCTTGCAGCTCTTCTAGACAGTATCCTTGTTTAAGCAGGTGAATGTTGCCATAATCCCAGCCTTCATTTTATTTTTTGGGTTTCAAGGTATTTTGTTGGTCTGGCTAAAATGCGCTCCACACGCAAAAATAAAGGGATTTGCATCTGAAGAGTTATTTGACCAGATATAAAGGCCCGAGAAAATGTCTGATAGTTATAAGTAAGTTTTCCTACGTGTGTGGCATAGTGCAGAGTCCTGCTGCTAGATATAGGTTCTTCTCGCAGCCACCCTCCTACGCAGGGTAGCACTATCTCTGCAAGGCTTTTGATGTAGGCCTCCGTGTTGAACCTGAGGTCCTATGAGAAGATGAATGGAGCCATGACGTCATATTCACTAGTGATCACACTAAACACCTTCACAATTAGACTAATCTAACTCTTTCCGAATCTTCTGCACTGTCCTCAAATTGACACCCAAACACTTGCGATTGTCAAGCAATACAGCATGCCGTTTCCAAATGAATTGCAATATGGTGCTCTTTTTTTCTAACAGGAAACTAGCAGCTGGATCAGACGGCATAGTCATAGTGCTGATGATAGCTCTGGAAGAATTTGGTATAGCAAAAATTACAGAAATAATAAATGAAATTGATAATAGTGGTGTAATATCAGATGACCTCACAGCAAGTCTATCTTCATAGCACTACTTAAGAAGCCAGGAGCAAACGAGTGCGAACCCCACAGAACCATCAGTTTAATGAGCCATATAACAAAACTGATCGTCCGAATCCTGATGAATAGATCGAGAAGCAGAATCAGGCCAGAGATAGGACTAGAACAGTGCGGTTTCGTCAAAGACACTGGAACAAGGAACGCCATATTTATGATTAGGATGCTCTCTGAAAGGGCAATACAAATGAAGAACTTATACCTGTGCTTTATTGATTATGCGAAGGCGTTTGACAAAATACGCCACAAAGAATTGATGGAGATGCTCGACAGCCTTGACAGATTTGGAAAAGACTTAAAAGTAATCAAGAATTTTTACTGGCAGCAAACCGCTTGTATACGGACAGGTAACGAATTCAGCAGATATACAAAGATAGAAAGGGGCGTAAGACAAGGAAGTGTCTTTGCGCCGGATCTGTTCAACTTGTACAGCAAGAATATTTTGAAGACCCTAGAAGTTATGCCTGGATTTGTCATCGGAGGCCACAATTCAAACAATCTAACGTACGCAGATGATACAGTGCTGATAGCAGACACAGAAAGGAAAATACAATACCTCCTACAGAAGCTAACTGGAGGAAGGAGGGCTTAGAGAACCTGATACTAACAGGCCAGATAGAGGGGAAAAGAGACAGGGGAAAGCAACGGATAACATATTTGAAGGACCTAATCAGGTGGATGATGGAACGAGGATTGCATGGTGTAATAGGAGAAGGCGTGCTAAGAGCCACCAGGGATAGGGAGACGTGGAAAGCCATGATCACCTTCGTCCTGAAGGGACAGGGCACACAGAAGAAGAAGGTGCCTAACTGACTCTAATAGACTGTGCAGTCGAAAAATAAAAACAAACAACGCGCATGCGTGAATTTAAAAATATATAATGGCGACAACTT
Organism: Ascarosepion bandense; assembly: GCA_037127315.1. Lineage (NCBI taxonomy): Eukaryota > Metazoa > Mollusca > Cephalopoda > Sepiida > Sepiidae > Ascarosepion > Ascarosepion bandense. Next base: position 1,339,331 of record JBBBDQ010002507.1, read on the forward strand.
ACCAATCGCACCCGGTATATAGAAAGATACTGAAAGGCTCATGTACACAGGCATTTTGCATAGTGAGAAAAATGATCTTCGCGTGTTGGTAAGTGGAAAGTCAATTATACTCATTAGGGACTCCACTGGATTGGGCTCTCTCTCTCTCTCTCTCTCTCTCTCTCTCTCTCTCTCTCTCTCTCTTTTCTAGTGATTTTTTACTAGAACAACTAATAGACATTAGAATATAAATGTTACCCGGTTGGCTGAATTTTACCAGTTTTGTCATTAAGAAATACGAGTTATTATGATCCAAAAATGCCGATAAAGAAAATTGTTATAAATAAGTCAGATTTATATCTCTATCGGAAACAGGTGCTTGCAGAGGTGGTGATGATAAAGTAGCATTTTAATCACATAGATCGAAATACTCAGAATTTATACATTTAATCAGGACGACTGATATTGCTGTGATTGAGCAGTGAAAAGCCATAGATTAATGACAAGTTTCAATGTTCCTTCGACTTGCAGCTGATATCATGAATGCGACAGTGAAAGAATGTGCATAACCTGTTGTCTTAATTAATTATGCATGTTTGTAGATACATGTTTGCATGCGCAAAATGATTCACCCAGCAATGGACCTGTTGAGTGGTAAGGCTCTTTTGATATTTCTCCTTATTTTTAATTCAATTTTCGCATCCCAGTCAATCTATTAACACTTTAAACTCAAATAGAGAAAATCTTATATCTGATGTTACAGCAAAATTAAGAACTTATTTATTTAAAGGTAAAATATGGAACATTTTGAATCATTGAATATGGAACATTTTAATGTATGGAACATAAAGTATAGAAGATTAATTATGGAACATTCATTAAAAAAACGACTTCTAGTTTTGCTTTTATTTTTAGACAAAAATATCACTGATAATTTAAATTGTCTTTCTTTCTTTTTATTTATGTATTTATTTTTTGTTAATCATTTCACTCTAAGCGAATCGAGATTAGGGAGACAAAAATGAGTGTGTACGGATCCCAATTTGTGAGGAGCCATTTCTTTCTGTGTGCGGTATGTACTTTTTAATAGACAATATTAAATATGTAGAAATTGCCGGAAAATTAAATTAATTTTTTGTCGCAGAATCGCTAAAATTTTGGTGCAGACATCTGAAAAAAATGTGTCGTTTTTTATTTCCAAATTTATGCACATTTAAAGTTGTTCCTTGACATTTACAGATTGGTTTACGTTTTCAATTTTGACTTTCAAACATCAATTAGAAAATGTATATTTATGTGTAAATAAAAATATATAAAGTAAATGAATAAAGATTTATACATAATTTTAACAGTCTTAAAAAAATAATAATAAAACATTTAAATAAAATAATAATAAAACATTTAATTGAACAGATGTTTCATGTAAGGCCATTAAATGAGAGAAAACAACTTCAAATTGGGAGAAAGAGACAAGTTTCTACTGTTGTTAGTTTTCGCAATCAAAATGCATTCTGATTCCATAAAAGTGAAGCTAGCTTAAAGTGAAATATTTTGTTTTTGTATTCTAGCTGTTTGTAGACAATAACAATAAATATAATTCAACCAGAACTTTGTCTTGTCACAGTTATAATTCTATCCAAAAGACAAGAACAAATATGTTCGAGCCATTATCCATGATAAGATTGAAGCACCCGATATTCCCAAGTTTGTCATCCATGTAGCTACTGCCCAGGCTCGACGTTACTTAATTTCGGTGATCCGACAAAAATATTTAGTTAGACATTTTATATCTCAAGGAAAAGTAACATAGTTGTGTATTCTGAGATAATCTTGTATTTTAGAAAGAAAGGAAATGGTATTATTTTTACAAATTATTACATAATTACCCTTTAAAGACAATTTAGATTTTCAGAGGCAATACATAACTTTTTAATTTCAATAGAATGCATTTGTTTTTTGTATTTTAGAGTTGGGCTTTTTTACCGATTTGTATGCCCACTCAGATTCAGAAATTATTAATTATATTAATATGTCAACTTTGTTTGGGTATATTGGAATCAAATGCGGTCATTTCTAAAATCAGTCAGTCGATTAATTAACATACGTGATACACGCTTGGGTGATCATGTTTCTTTCGATACATAACTGACTAAGCAGAAAATTTTCCCACAGTAGCTTGCCATTACTTTCTGCGGTAGACCGGTAGCCAACCAAGGCTATAGAACCCAATCCTGCTACTCAACTCTTAGCTAGAAGGAGTAGAGATGGATTCATACCTTTCCCGAGGGTATTTGTGCATAAGTAAGTAAATAAAATGAATTTAACTGGAATTCGAACTCGACTCTCCGATTTCTCATTTCTAGCCGATATCCACAACGCACATATTGTGTTTAAATGCGCTAAACTCGAAAATACATCTACGATTTCATACCAATAGAATTTTCTATGTCACTATATTTATGTAATTATGAAGGTGAATAAAAAACTTTAAAGATTCATTTTATAAATCTTACAAGCAATATCATAGCTCATAGAAAGAGTTGGTGTTTATAGAGAGAGCATACAAACTTTGATTTTAACGATTTCCCATTTACAAATCTACATTGAAATAAAATTTGGATACATCGAAATTAAACAAAGTTTTATTTTAATATGGATTTAGTGCATAACATTTTGGTTTAAGTTTCCTTAAAAAATTAGCTTAATAAAACTTGCAAAACAGAAATATTGACCAAAGCATTTCTTACTGGAAAAGGTAAGTTTGTTGATTTTACGACATGTCAAGATGGATTACTTAATGTCGAATTTTAAATGACACGAAGATTGTACTCATAACAATAGTCGATAAGTGCTTAAACTTATTTCAATATATATAAAACTTTCATTGTTCTAAAAATATTCTTTGTTTTTAAATGATAGCAAGTTTTAAATATACTTTCGAGTATCGATTAAATTATGTATTAAAAACTTGGGCATAACCTATTCAGAAAAGATTATTTTAACTGCATTACTTTATTTTTCACAGGAGTGATTGAAAATTAGAATGAATAATTTATCAGATTTCATTCTCAAAATTCAATCAGTGCTTTTTTCTTATAGAGCTTAATTAATACGGAAAAGTTTGAAAAGGGTCATTTTTTAAAAAAATAATTTCAATACCCCTTAAAGAAAGATTATTTAGTAAAATATTTTATATCTCAGTAAAAAAGAAGTAACATACTTGTGTACTCTGTTTGTTAAATACAAGATTCTCACAAAGAAAATACGAAGTGGCGTGTTTGAGAATTTCAGCTTTATAAAACAAAATTTAATTTTACTGGCAAAAAACACGCGTTTGCATATTTGGTTGAAAGTTTTGAAATAGCATTTCGATAAAAAATAAAATATTTTATTGTTATTTCTTATAGTCTCCAACTATATAATGGTTGGGTTTCAAAACTTCTATTGATGTTATAGATCTTCATAAATTCTTATTAAGATTTATTTATCGTAAAAAAACACAAATGTAATAATGAGTAGTCAAAGTTACACAACAAAGTTTCTTATACTAAAAAATATTACATCTAGTTCATCAACTTGGAAAAAGGACTTTTATTTCGTTCAAACTATTTGCAAGTCCATTTTTGATTTGAAGACTGGCTTATAACATTTTTCATCTAAATGAAAAAGATTTTAAAATGAATTAAACCCAATTTACAAAATTATGCAAATAAATATAGATGTTAGTCATCTTTATTAAAAAAAATTAAAACACAATTTTCTAAACAGGTAGGAAAAGGTTTTGAAAAATTGAAAAATGCTATTGTTTCTAATCCTTAATATTTGTTGAAAATGAACACTAGTTCGTTGCCCAAATCTTATTGTGAATTCTCTAACCAGGAAACAGGCAAACATATCTAAAATGAGTAAGTGTTTACAAACAGGTAAACGATTGTAGATTAATATTATACATTAAATATAAATTATTATACATTAAATATAAATTAAATATAATCATGATACATTAATATTATTGTGAATTCTCTAACCACGAAACAGGCAAAAATACCTAAAATGAGTCAGTGTTTACAAACAGGTGAGCGATTGTAGATTAAGATTAATTTCTTTGCCTTCCATTGTAATTTTCCCGTTTCATTTTATCCTTCCAAATATTATTGTCTTTTCTCCTTTCCCGCCTCTTAATCATCTTTTTTGCGTCCTTTTACTTTTATACTTGTATTTTTTGCAATTAATTTCCTTCGATATTTTCTTTTCTTACTCTTCTATTTATTAATGTCTTCTTTTTCTTCTTGAAACTCATTTTTATTTTTATTACTAGTATAGAATTATTTTTTCTTACTGGTTCGTCTAGTATTGTAAAAATGCTATACCCATTTTGCAACAGCAAAAAAAAAAAAATAAGCTCAAAAAATATTTTAAAATAAATAGATCAGCATAACTTTACATTTTGGGATTTAGGTTAATGATGAACGTAAGAAAAGGCGCTGAGAATCATCAGAATTTAGCGAAACTGGAAGTTCAAAATTCACACTCGAGTTTTCTTTTGCTTTACATTTACTCTCACCACCCATTTTTCTTTTAATTGATTTCGGTTTATATATTCTTAAAAAAATGACCTTTTGGTTTCTGGCTGTTTTTCCTATTTTCTTTGATTGTGGCAAAGAGCTTCTTTCACACATTCCATAAACTTGACAAAAGTACAACTTAATGTTTCACTTAAATACAAGGAAGTGTCTGATATTCTTTTGAAGCAGTTATTTTATTCTTAGAAAAATTTTAAATTAAAATAATAAAAACTTCTTATAGATTGGGATGCTTCTGTCTGCAGGAATTCTTCTAGAATAACTATTTGTAAAAGAGAGAAAGATAAGAGGTGAAATAACGCATCGGTCAAAATATCGCAAAATAAAAAGCAAGTTAGGATATTAGTCAGAATAACTTGAGTACAGTCACAGACATAATTATTTTATAAATTCGCAAAAAAACGTTCACAACTTTTAACACCGTCAGTACCAATGTGTTGAAATTAATAGAAGCGATCGGAATTTGCCAGAAACAAAACAAAATAAAGAAAAACCACGAATTCCAAAAAGAGCAACATTAACTTGGAACTGAATATGTTCAAATCGCAATCAGGAATGTGCTAATCCGTCTGCGTTGTTCAATATGCTAGTGATTTTTACACAAGTTTTTTACTTACGTGAACTAAAATCTATAGCTGGAGGGAGAAGAGATGGATTAATAAGTATATGACTGATTCTGCTTAAATTTAGAGAAAGAAAATTTTTGTGTCATGTAAAGTCTGACTGCTTGATAGCCATGCATTCATCAATGGCACTCGCAAGATTTAATAATTAGTAAGTTTCAGATAACCATTTTCTAAGCTAGCTATATTTCTCTGTCATGTGTGCGTGATAGTTCCAATTTCATACTTGACCATTTGCCACATTCATTTGGGAAAATAATCAAAACATTGGCCACAAATGTCGAAAAAAGTGATCTTTCACCAAAACAACGCACATTGTCACAAGTCGATCGCAACGATGGCAAAACTACACGAACTGCACTTCGAATTGCTTCCGCATTCACCCTATTCTCCAGATCTCGCCCCAATCGACTATTGCCTGTTTGCAGATTTCAAAAGAATGTTCTGGCTCCAATGAAGAAGTGATATTGGAAACTGAGGCGTATTTTGACGCCAAAGACAAATCATTCTGCAAAAAAACATAGAATTGTTAGAGAAGAGTTGAAATTAGTGTATCACCATAAAGGAGACTATATTGATAAATAAATTCGAATTTCGTTTGAAAGTTGTTGTTTTATTAGTTAGGCCCGAAATTTATTAAGTGATGTATTAGGTCGGTTTTTTTTTTATTCATTGGGACAGTGTGGAATGGTACCAAAGGTCATTCATGATTGCCAGTGAAAATGATAGGATTTTGCCGAATTGTTAAATAATAATCTTGGTCGGTATGGAATTTTGTCAAGAAGTGTATTTTGCACTAGGCGACCTGAGGGTGTAGAACGCAGGTGGCTGGCGGACTTTCTTTTTTTTTTTTGACGAACCAAAGTCAACAGGGACTCGGTGCCCGAGATGGTCCGGAGCTCATCGGAAGTGCGACGTACCAAGTGACGTCAGCTTTCACAGAGCGTCATTTAAGAAATTTGGGTTTAGCAGTTTGCAGACAGCAAATAAAGTCAGCGAATTAGACGCGTGGCCCAACCAGACCAAACCCACCCCAGTAAAAGTCACTGATAAAAAACGCAAAAAGTATTAAATATTTTTTAATCAAAATAAGAATTATTGATGTTTGTCGAATTTTTTAGTTGTGAAAAGAAAGTCATTTTGATTCACCTTGGTTTAGTATATTTCGTCGATTTATCTTATGTGAAAAGATAATCAAAATTCGTTTAGAGCGTATTCTCGCCGAATGGATAGCAGTTTATTTTCTGTCATTTATGAGAAGAAAACCCTAGAGGATCGTGAGAGTTTTGACAAAGAAGCAGCGGTTTATTTCTCGTCATATTGATTCAGCATTAGTTTCGTTGAATTAGTATATACCCTTTGAAGTGGGTATATAACACCAGTTTAATATAATGTTTTAATTAAAAACCAGCATGAGAAGGAATAAGTTATCTTTGCTCTGCACAGTCACTGATGCCACAACTTCAGGACGTGTGGTAACCCTACGACGGGTTAGGTGACTTGTAAAGCATGCATGTGTTTATATGACTTTCTGAGTATAATCCAGTAAGTCATCCGTTTGCTAGTAGGGAAATATTTAAATCTACTAACGTAAAATGAAATTCCAACACCCAGAATATTGATTTCAATGTAAACTTAAAAATGCAGATAGTATTATGCCCTTTGCTTTCCAGACAATATCCACAACATTCTAATATGCACCTAGTGTCAGTTAGTTAAGTGCCATACGTGATAAACGATTGGGTGATCATGTATTAAAAGAGATATGATTGACAAGGCAGAAGATTTCCCCGAAGTAGGTTACCATTACTTTCTGCGGTAGACTGGTTGCTAACCAAGGCTATAGAAGCCAATCTGCCCTGTGATTTAACATATAACTGGAAGGAAGAGATGGATTCAAGGAGGTACAATTTTCTTTTATGTCGATTTATTTTGTTCTGATCAATTAAGTCGCATATATAGATAAAACGTGGCCTTTAAATAATCTTCCCAGATAGCATTTTTTTCTATATTTTCTCTTACTTCTTTACATATGTATGAATCTATTAAACTGAATTAATGTTAATAATAAATAAGATTTTCATAGTACACTGCCACACAGACACATACACAAAGAAGCACTGAAATGTTCATAGCATCACAAAAAGTATATAAAAACATTGATATTTGGTAATTTATGATCAGATTTTGGTAAATGGTCTGAAAGTTTTTAGTAGCCTTCATATATATATAATATAAATAAACTGCAGGCAAAATGTTCGGAAATCCCCTGCATTTCTTTAAAAAAAATTGCTATGAGATGTTTTTAAGTAATAGATACAATTTTAGTAACCATTATGTAATTGTTTTTACTTGTCAGTTTTGCTCTTGGCTCCTCTAACGACCAAAAGTTCAAATTTGAATTCGTCTTACATTTTGCCAGATTATAATTTCACCATTTACCCTGCAGTAGACTTTATGAGATTATCAAAAGGGAAAGAGAATCGATTTAGAGATAGAGAATCATGAAATAACATCATTCGATTATGCAAAGATATGCTATACCAAATGATTTACACATAATTGGAAAAGAATTCACTTTCCAAAAAAGGGTTCATTAAAAATGACAAACAAAGTGTGATGAATAAGTTTTTATGTAATTCGAGTCAGTTTCGTTATGGTATAGCCGATATAATTATTTCTGAAATTAGGATTAAGAACGCAGTTATTCGAAGGACATGTAAATTCGTAAATTATGTGAATTCGTAAAATTCGAAACTGACTCGAAGACTGACGCTATATATCTCTCAACGGAGCTCAATTCGATTTCATTTAAACACAGATGGAGACCTACCAAACCCTGTCCGGAACATATTTGCTGGCAAAACAAATATCATAGCATCATCCACATTCGAAAAAAAAAACTAAAAATGATGGCGGCCTCATTAATAATAAAATAATAGAAAAACAAACAACACTCACTAACATCAACTATGAACACGCTAATAGCATGCATACTGCGTTCGGTACATAACACATACCACTACTCCACTTTATACATAACATCCCTTATATTGTGTTACACGTAAAATAACATTCATCCTCGACAATGGCTAAAAGTATAGCCAAAAGCGCTTGGATAAACAAGAAATTTTAACAATTTATATATATTTTATGTCCTCAAGAGAAAGAAATCATACGATCACATGAAAAATTACATAAAAACAGATCACATCTTGTCTGTCATTTTAATGAAACCTGCATAAAAGGGAGATTGCTGCCCAAATTATATATATATATATATATATATATATATATATATATATATATATAAACTGCAAACTAAGGAGTGGGAAGCCATAAAAAGGAAGATGAATAAAGATAAACATATTGGGAATAAAGGGAATTACAAAAATATATGAAAAAGGAACAACAAAGGAAATGAAAGAAGAGACAAATTGAAAATGAAAGGGAAAAAGAAAAGAAAAAAGGCACGAAATTTAGATAGAAAGGAGAGGAAGAGTAAAGAAAAAAGAAATTAAAAATTGTGATTGAAGAGAAAGTGAATGAAAAACTGAAAAATAAAACCATGAGAATGAAAGAACTCTTGTGATTGACGTTATTAGGAATGGATACTGAAACGAAGCAATGGGATGGTCAACAACGACAAACCTTTGCTTTTCAAAATTATTCTACACAGGTGCGACCATCAATGAGCCTCGCTATTAAAAGCCAACCGAATTCTGAAGTGGCCAAATAAAGCGCCACTAAACTCGAACATGAATTTTTCGGGTGTGTGGATGATTACAATGCTCAAGGTGTTGGGACGTGAAGAATTTTAGGCGTTAGGAATTTAAATAGAAAGTGAGAAAATTAACATTTGCTTATGGATGGATAGTTAACGAGAGAATATGACAGGCTTATAAAATAGGATTCATATAAAAACGATTGATGGAGGGCATAGCAGACAATGCTTACAGAAAGTACGATAATAGATTTACGAAGAATTGCTGAAAGAAAGTCATCAACAGAAACTGACATATAAAAACACATTCTCCTATTTAGAATTACTTCAATTTCAGTAGCTACGAATAAAAATAAGACCTAAAACACAAAAAGCCCCTACAAATGACGACATATATAAGATGAGAATAGACACAGAACAAATTCGTTGAAAAGAACACATAAAATAATACTGATAGCTTAAAATACGTATATTGTTTGCCAGTTGATTTTTAAAAAATCAGTAAAAGGAATGTTTTGCATTGTAAGCAGATGTTCGAGTTGTCGTGCTTATTGTCGTTCAATAAAGAAAAGAATACTTTTTATAAACAATCATCATAATTAAGCAATTAGATAAATGATATTTTTCTTTCATATCATTGTACATCTATCACAAATTGCATTATTAAATTTTCTTTGTAGTCATTTACCGAAAATTGACTCTTCAGAAAGTTACATTTTAAATAGAAAGAATCTACTTACAAACCTAACTGACTTTCTGTCAAACTATCATGTGATTCAAGCAGAGCTTCACTTTTTTATAATCATTTCACCCCAAGCAAAACAGTACTGTTACTGGTGCGCAGGGAGGGTTACATAAGAGGAGAGTGATGAGAAAGAGGAACAGGTTACATTACATCGGTGAGAAAGTGATTGGAGTTGAGCTACCAGGTCGGGATCAATTACATTACAGATTCTCTATTGATTTTGTCAAGAACCCCCAAGATGAATAGCAGGGGCACCCGACCAGATGTAACCAACAGTATTCAATTCACAGGTGGATGGTAGATTTATATATGTGCAAGATGGATTCAGAGAGAAAAACTTCCTGGCTCTACACAGTGAACTGAGCTTCCTAGCAACAGATTTAACTATGAATTCCATGTAATCATTCTACTTGAGCTCGGTTGAGAGAGCAAAACTCCCTGAAAGCAAAACACTACGCCAAGGAGCGATGGTCTATGGTGGTTAAAGGATAACATCTTCGTTTTGAAAGCATTAAACTTTACTTAACTGTCATTTCCATGGAGATTTCTAGAACTTTTATAGACTCTCAAAATAAAAACGATACTATCGACACACGTTAAAAATATAGTGCCATGAACTTCTTAACGTTTTTAATTTTTTTGTATATTAAAGGTAAACTATCTGAATTGATTCTTGTACCCTTGTTTAGCAAGTTTAACAACTTTATTTAAGAAACTTTATTCACGCGGTAACCGAGTAAACATATTTGTCAAATTTTCTTTTCAGTCACAGGAATTAAATTCTTCGCAGCATCATTGACATTTATGAAAAGAATGGCAATGAATTGTTTCAATAAGTTATTTAACATTTTAATACTGTATTTCGTGTTATATAGAGCAATATTCTCCCCGGAAAACACGTTCGAAAATTATCCTGTGTCTTATGCCCAGATGATTGTTTTCGGATAAGCCTTGAACTGGTCTGGCGATAACCCCCACCTCCAATAAAACGCGTAAAATGATTATAATTACAAATC
>JBBBDQ010002508.1:0-40000 GCA_037127315.1 Ascarosepion bandense
GATAGATAGATAGATAGATAGATATGAACAGAATGACATAGTTAGATAGATAGATAGATAGATAGATAAATAGATAGATAGATAGATAGATATGAACAGACTAACATAGATAGATAGATAGATAGATCGATAGATACGTAGATAGATAGATAGATAGATAGATAGATAGATAGACATGAACAGATTAGCATAGATAGATAGATAGATAGATAGATAGATAGATAGATAGATAGATAGATATGAACAGATTAGCATAGATAGATAGATAGATTTGAACAAACCGAGAAATATAAAATACCTTTTTAAATATTGAACGATGTGACATTTTGCATTACGATTTCCTCCACCCCCTTATCTCTTTTCCCGTATTTTTTCTACAACCTCTTCGATATTTTTCTTTCTTTCTTTCTGTTTATCTTTGATTCAGCGCGTTCCTTTTCATCCAGCTGCCATTGTTTTCCGCTAGTGTTTCTAATGCTTACCAATGTTGTTATTTACGATTCTCGAGCTGCCGCCGCCCTCGACAACGACGACGACGCCGTTGTCGTCATTCGCTGTCTTTTTGTATTTCGATGTAAAGAGGCCTTCAAGCGAAAACTGTTCTACTTGTGTCAGGTTCAATTATGGACCCAATTTTTCAGGCGGAGTTTTCAGCTCTCTTAGAGAGGATACTTGATAAGATATGTTCCCGGCGTGCATCCGGGTAAAAAAAAAAGGTCCGGATGCGTGAAAAGTCACGTTTATTCCTGCATATACAAATAAATATGTTTATACCTACTTACTGAAAAGTGACAGTGCATCCACATGTGTTCACACACACACACACACACACACACACACACACACACACACACACACACAAGCATATATATATATATATATATATATATATATATATATCATAAAAGCAATATTCAGCCTTTCTTTATATATATCTATATATATATATATATATATATATATATATTAAGTAATTCATCGAGTTTCATTCAACCTCAACAGAATGCAGAAAGCACTGAACGGCCATTTCGTCCCAGAACTCATCAACAGTGCGCATCCACTACTAGGAATTGAAACCTAGACAGTTGCGTTGAAACCCAGACTCGATGAATTACTTACTTAATATTTCAAATCCTTCTACAATTTCTCAAATATATATATATATATATATATATATATATATATATATATATATATCCATATTGATTGTTTGATTACTTAGTTTCTGGTCATAATAAGATTAGAAAAGTGAACTTTTGTATTAAAAAGTGTTCAATACAATTATTTTGCTTAATTTCTGAATATCTTCCATTTTAAAAGAGTTATTACGCGACCTAGGTTTCTACCATGAGTGGTGTCTTCAATAACTGATTTTACCGTTTACCTTTTCTTTTTTTAAGAACGCTCATGGAACGGGGCGGGGGGGGTTTACGCTCACTTGGGAATTTTTGAACGCGTAGTTTTTAAAATTACAAGTAATTATGAGGTTTTCATCTGTGGTTGTATGAGCCTAAGAGATATTTTTTTAGTATAAGCGTTAGATGAGCGTTCTTAAAAAAAAAAAATAAATAAACGGTAAAATCAATTATTAAAAATCGCCTGAAGACACCACTTATGGCAGAAACATAGGTCGCGTAATAACTCGTTTACAAATGGAATATATATATATATATATATATATATATATATATATATATATATAAAGAGAGAGAGCAAGAAACTATTAGATTGATTAGGCATTATGCAACGCGCAATATTACTGGTTGTATTATTACACAAATAAATTTAAACTTCTCTCGATTCTCTTGATTACATATATATCAACATCAAATGATAATGACAGGTTTTGTGATATTTTTTAACACTCTTAAACCCGAACTGTAATTTAATCACTAATTTACTACAAACACTCTTAATCCTGACCTGTAATTTAAACGCTAATACACTACAAATACATTTATTCCCCAACTTTAATTTAATCACGAATTCACTACAAACGCACTTATTTTCGACCTGTAATTTAATCACTAATGCACTACAGACTTAATACCCACCTGTAATTTAATCACGAATTCATGACAAACAGAATTAAACCCGACCTGTAATTTAATCGCCAATACGCTATAAACACCCTTCGTCATCACCTGTAATTTAATCACGAATTCACTACAGACGCACTTATTTTCTACCTGTAATTTAATCACTAACACACTACAAACACACACTTAAAACCGACCTGTAATTTAAACGCTAATACATTACAAACAGATTTATTCCCCAACTTTAATTTAATCACGAATTCACTACAAACGCACTTATTTTCGACCTGTAATTTAATCACTAATGCACTACAGACTTAATACCCACCTGTAATTTAATCACGAATTCATGACAAACAGAATTAAACCCGACCTGTAATTTAATCGCCAATACGCTATAAACACCCTTCGTCATCACCTGTAATTTAATCACGAATTCACTACAGACGCACTTATTTTCTACCTGTAATTTAATCACTAACACACTACAAACACACACTTAAAACCGACCTGTAATTTAATCACTAATACACTACAATCACTCTTAAAACCTACCTGTAATTTAATCATTAATACACAACAGACACTCTCAGTTCACACCTTAAATTTAATCATTAATACATTATAAACATTCTTAATCCCCACCATTAATTTAATCACTAATTCACTACAGACACTCTTATACCCGAATTGTAATTTAATTACTAATTCGCTACAAACAAAATTAATCCGGGCCTGTAATTTAATCAATAATAATCTACAACCACTCTTAATCACCACCTATAATTTAATCACTAATACACTTCAAACACTGATAATCCCGAACTATAATTTAATCACTAATAAACTAAAAACACTCTTAATCCCGACCTGTAATTTAATCACTAATACACTACAAACACTATAATCCCGACTTGTAATTTAATCACTAATACACTACAAACACTCTTAATCCCGACCTGTAATTTAATCACTAATACATTACAAACACTATTAATCCCGACTTGTAAATTAATCACTAATACACTACAAACACTCTTAATCCTGAACTGTAATTTAATCACTAATGCAATACAAACACTCATAATCCTGACCTGTAATTTAATCACTAATACACTACAAACACTCTTAATCCTGAACTGTAATTTAAACACTAATACACTACAAACACTATTAATCCTGACCTGTAATTTAATCACTAATGCAATACAAACACTCATAATCCTGACCTGTAATTTAATCACTAATGCAATACAAACACTATTAATTCCGACTTGTAATTTAATCACTAATACACTACAAACACTCATAATCCTGACCTGTAATTTTATCACTAATACACTACAAACACTCTTAATCCTGACCTGCAATTTAATCACTAATACACTACAAACACTCTTAATCCCGACCTGTAATTTAATCACTAATACATTACAAACACTATTAATCCCGACTTGTAAATTAATCACTAATACACTACAAACACTCTTAATCCTGAACTGTAATTTAATCACTAATGCAATACAAACACTCATAATCCTGACCTGTAATTTAATCACTAATACACTACAAACACTCTTAATCCTGACCTGTAATTTAATCACTAATGCAATACAAACACTCATAATCCTGACCTGTAATTTAATCACTAATGCAATACAAACGCTATTAATCCCGACTTGTAATTTAATCACTAATACACTACAAACACTCTTAATCCAGACCTGTAATTTAATCACTAATACACTACAAACACTCTTAATCCTGACCTGTAATTTAATCACTAATGCAATACAAACACTCATAATCCTGACCTGTAATTTAATCACTAATGCAATACAAACACTATTAATCCCGACTTGTAATTTAATCACTAATACACTACAAACACTCTTAATCCAGACCTGTAATTTAATCACTAATACACTACAAACACTCTTAATCCTGACCTGTAATTTAATCACTAATACACGACAAACACTCATAAGCCTGACCTGTAATTTAATCACTAATAAACTACAAACACTCTTAATCCTGACCTGTAATTTAATCACTAATACACTACAAACACTCTTAATCCCGACCTGTAATTTAAACACTAATACACTACAAACACTCTTAATCCCGACCTGTAATTTAATCACTAATACACTACAAACACTCTTAATCCTGACCTGTAATTTAATCACTAATACACTACAAACACTCTTTATCCCTACCTGTAATTTAATCACTAATACACTACAAACATTCTTAATCCTGACCTGTAATTTAAACACTAATACACTACAAACACTCTTAATCCCGACCTGTAATTTAATCACTAATACACTACAAACACTCTTAATCCTGACCTGTAATTTAAACACTAATACACTACAAATACTCTTAATCCCAACCTGTAATTTAAACACTAATACACTACAAACACTCTTAATCCTGACCTCTAATTTAATCACTAATACACTACAAACACTTTTAATCCTGACCTCTAATTTAATCACTAATACACTACAAACACTCTTAATCCAGACCTGTAATTTAATCACTAATATACTACACAACACTCTTAATCTCGACCTGTAATTTAATCACTAATACACTACAAACACTCTTTATCCCGACCTGTAATTTAATCACTAATACAATAGAAACAACCTTAACCCCGACCTGTAATTTAATCACTAATACACTACAAACACTCTTAATCCCGACCTGTAATTTAATCACTAATACACTACAAACACTCTTAATCCCAACCTGTAATTTAATCACTAATACACTACAAACACTCTTAATCCCGACCTGTAATTTAAACACTAATACACTACAAACACTCTTAATCCCGACCTGTAATTTAATCACTAATACACTACAAACACTCTTAATCCCGACCTGTAATTTAATCACTAATACACTACAAACACTCTTAATCCCGACCTGTAATTTAATCACTAATACACTACAAACACTTTTAATCCTGACCTCTAATTTAATCACTAATACACTACAAACACTCTTAATCCAGACCTGTAATTTAATCACTAATATACTACACAACACTCTTAATCTCGACCTGTAATTTAATCACTAATACACTACAAACACTCTTTATCCCGACCTGTAATTTAATCACTAATACAATAGAAACAACCTTAACCCCGACCTGTAATTTAATCACTAATACACTACAAACACTCTTAATCCTGACCTGTAATTTAATCACTAATACACTACGAACAGCCTTAACCCCGACCTGTAATTTAATCACTAATACACTACAAACACTCTTAATCCCGACCTGTAATTTAATCACTAATACAATAGAAACAGCCTTAACCCCGACCTGTAATTTAATCACTAATACACCACAAACACTCTTAATCCCGACCTGTAATTTAATCACTAATACAATAGAAACAACCTTAACCCCGACCTGTAATTTATAACCCAATACACTACAAACCGCCTTACATAGCTTTATTAGTTCTCATTTAAATACACATGCACAATACCAAACTCTATTCGTAACATCCACGACGATAATATAAATATAATAACATTTTCCACATGTAAAAAAATGGAATCATTATTCATAAAAAAGCCAACACTTAAAAAAATCAACTATGAACACGGTCACAATTTGCTGACAATGTTTGAAAAACAAAGCATTCCTATAACTCTAGATAAATATATAAGATAATGTAAAATGAAGACAAGAGGAAAAATGTATTTAACTCGCCTACGCGTTTCGTCCTGTGATGGACTTTATTTAGGCAAAAAGAATAAATGAGCTTGATAATGTGATAAAAGACGAAGTGATAAAGTCCATCACAGGACGAAACGCGTAGGTGAGTTAAATAAATTTTGCATCTTTTCTTCTTTTTATTTAACCATCCTGTCCTTAATCTCAGATCATAACTGAGAAACTTTTACATAAAATAATGTATATATTCAGTTAATAGTAAAATAAAATTCTTGCTTTATAATGGTTAAATGTATAGCCGAAATCGCTTGGATAATTTTTTTGTTTTTTTTTTAATCATATCACCCCGAGCAAGGCGGTAACGCCACTGATGTGCAGGGGGCTACATAGGAGTGAAAAGATTGGAAAAGAGAAAATCGGAAACCGCATCCTAACAGGAAAGAAGGGATGAGCCTCTTCACCTATGCAATAGACGTGGGTGGAGTGTGAACCGGGCGATAGTTTAGTCTATCTACTCCAATTGAAAAAAAATGAGAAGATTAGAAAAGAGAAAACCGGAAACCGCATCCTAAACAGGTAACAAGGGATGAGCCTCTTCACCTCTCCAACAGATGTGGGTGGAGTGTGAACCGGGCGATAGTTTAGTCTACCTACTCCAATTAAGTAGAACATGATTATGTGTGTGTGTGTGTGTGTGTGTGTGTGTGTGTGTGTGTGTGTGTGTGTGCTCAAGGGAGGATAACCTGTGAGGAAACAGCTAAATATTTTGATGTCATTTTTGACGGCAACGTTACGCACGTTTTCTATATAATTTATCTACTGAATAGAAAAAATTTAAAATCACATAAAAAGTTATATTAAAAAAGTTAACTACAGCACCATGTCTCATTTTAATGATACTTCCATTTATATATATATATATATATATATATATATATATATATATAAAGATTGCAATATATATATATATAAATAGATATAAATATACATATATATAAAAAGATTGCAATATATATATATATATATATATATATATATACAATCAATATATATATATATATATATATATGTATATATATTGATTGATTGATTGATTGATTGATTGATTGATTACTTACTTAGTTTTTGGTCATAATAAAATTAGACCAGTGCACATTTGTATTAAAAAGTGTTCAATACAATTATATTGTAGAACTTTTGAATAAAGGAGTTATTACGCGACCCAGGTTTCTACCATGAGTGGTGTCTTCAGGCGATTTTCAAAAATCGCCTGAAAGACAAGGGGGTTATTAAGTGTTAGAGAATATGAGAAAAATATACTACTAAATATAGAAAACGATGCAAGAACAAGAATTAAGAAGACAGAACTGTAAAATAGAACAAGAATTAAGGTTCATCAGAACAATTACCAAACTACCTACAAACCAATGTAATACACAAAGGTACTGTAAAATGCAAACGAAAATTGAAAAAGATATTTGTCAAAATAAGAGGGGGTTCAGACATCAAAAACGGTAGTCTTGCAAAACATCATTTAAAAAGAAAAATAAGCATCTATTATATTCATAGTCGTAAAAGTTACGAAACGATAATGCTCTATAGAAATTATAATGTTTTTTTTTATTTGACACTAAATATTAGGTCGGTGCAAAAGTTTTTGCCGATTTAAACTTTCATCTTGAAAATGAAAAACCCTGTTTTTGAAAATCTTTATTCATAAAAATAACGGCCTTTGCTCTCTATAACTTGATTCCATCTGTCAACGAGCTCATAAATACCTCGCTTGTAAAATTCTTTAGGTTTTGATGTGAAGTATGAATTTAACTCATGTTCAATCTCCTCTATTAATGTAAACCTAATGCCATCTAAATGATTTTGTAATCCTCGCAATGAGTGATAATCCGAGGGAGCTAGGTCAGGAGAATATGCAGGATAGAGCAAGATTTCCCAACCAAATTCTCCTAGAAGATCTTTGGTTAGTAGTGCTGTGTGAGGGCGAACATTATCAAGATGGAAGATGACTCTCTTTCTGCTGAGTAAAGAAGGTCGTTTTCGGGTCAAAGTTTTCAAACGACGAAGTTGATCCAAATAGAGATTAACAGTGATGGTTTGACTGTTGTCTAACAGTTCGTAATGGATGATCCCTTCAATACCCCACCATACCCACAGCATGATCTTTTGGGGATAGAGTCCTGCTCTAGGTTGCTGAACTGGTCTTTCTCCTCGATTTATCCACGATCGCCGACGTTTAACGTTATGGTAAACAATCCACTTCTCATCGCCTGTGACAAGCCTACCCAAAAACGGTGTCTGAAGGTGTCGTGAAACTCATAGAGTAGAGCATGCCTAATTTGTTCTTCAGAGGGAAAGAACATGGATGAGAATATTGCTGAAAAATATGAGTGATGCTTTAATAATCTGAAAGAAAAAGTTATAAATTAATCATGGTGATATGCTTAAGTAATAACAATATGTATAAAATAAATTACAATGATTTAAAATGCCCCTTTTACAAACCGGCAAAAACTTTTGCACCGAACATATATATGCACCCTCTCAATATGAAATATTGATCTGAATCTATAACTTTCTAGAAGTTTGAGAATAAGGTAAATTATAACTGGTACAGGCCATAATAACTCATTTGTTCTTTAACCATTGCAAAGACTGTTGACTTTAACATGCTGCACACAAAGAAGGTAATAAATAAACAACATTTTGTATTAATATTTAATGTTCCTAAATTGACGATTTAGAACATTATCAAGAAGTAGATGACTCATTGTTGCGCCAATAAAAGCCTGACGGAAAATGGTTAATTTTGAGAGAATGGAAATGAAAATTGTTAGAGATGTGTTGAAGAATCCTCACTTAATGGCGAAGAATATTGTCTATGATGCAGGGGTGACCGTGTCAATGAAAATAGTTTCTAGACGAGTTGGACTTCAAGTTTATTGTCCAAACTTCCTTGCTTAAAACTACAAAGCAGTTTAGCTTATGCTAGGAGGCATCTATAAGATAGGAATTCAGTTTTTGTTCTTTTGTTGTTGTTGTTGTGGTCAGATGAGACAAACTAGGGACACATAATCTCCCCGTTTGGGATATGTTTGGGACACGTAATCTCCCCGTATGTATGGAAGAAATTGAATGAATCTCAAAAATCAAAAAATCTCCCCTACAATTAAGCACAGTAGTAGGAAAATTGGATATGCGTTGTGGTGCAGTGGATATCGGCTCGGAACGAGAAATCGGGGACCCGAGTTCGAATTTCAGTTGAATTCATTACATTCACTTGGGAAAGGTATTAATCCGTCTCTTTCTTCCAGTTATAGGTTAAATAGCAGGACAGATTGGGTTCTATAGCCTTGGCTGGCAACCTACTGCGGGATAATCTTCTGCCCAGTCAGTCATGTCTCTTTCGAGACATGATCGTCATAGCGTGTTTCACGAATGTCACTTAACTGACTGAGTAGGAAAATTACGATTTCAGGGTGTTCCACTGCTTCACGCTCAAGAGAAATAGTAAAAGTAAGTAGTAGTGTATTCTTATAAAACAAATTTCATGGAAGCAGTCTTAGAAGTAAAACTGGATGTTTCAATGGCTTGAAGCACGTCAGAAATTGTTACAAAATACTTAGATGACGACAGAATTAAGGCATTAGCAAATTCAACACAAAGTTCTGATTTAACCTCCATTAAAAATGTATGATTTTTTTAAATGACTGACAAGATACTACTATTAAGTTTTTTATAATTATATTTTCTTGTATGAGTACAAGAGATTTTTTTTAACACAGAAGACTATCCAAATAATATTTATTTCCTATCGCTTTCAGCTAATATATTTAGCCATTATGAAGAAGGGTTTTGTTTGTCCTAATATGCAAATTGTGATGTTTGATATCTTTTTAGTAGGATCAATCTTACTTATATATACATCTACCATTTGTCCTTGCATTGAATGTTGCTGTCACTTTTTTTAGAGATTCTTGATAAAATTAAAAAAAACTGCAATGTTATTGGTCCTGACCTGGAATTTCGGCTTCAGTCACATTCCAACCGCCGTTATGTAGTTTCCCTGTGCCTTTTCTATAAATATTCTCATCGTAATTGGCTTAATGAGCTTTCCTTTTTTTAACTTAGACTTTATGAATTTAAGCGCAGTAAAAGATTACCAGAT
The DNA here is from genome assembly GCA_037127315.1 of Ascarosepion bandense. NCBI lineage: Eukaryota > Metazoa > Mollusca > Cephalopoda > Sepiida > Sepiidae > Ascarosepion > Ascarosepion bandense. The sequence goes on from JBBBDQ010002508.1 coordinate 9,926, forward strand.
GGTCTTATCATTTTAAAAGTTGAAATTTCTTGATTTGACCGTAAGTTCTATGCTAACGGTTTCTTCTTTCACACTTCCTGCTCGTGGAACTTGCTTCCAGTTTCTTACATTCCAAACAACTAGGATTCTGGGGGAACGTCGGGGTCGCCAGTTTATTGTGGCAATAGAAGGCTGACAAGAGATTTCGACACTTACGGTAATGTGCGGAGGGCTGTATTTTATGAAACAGTCTTTGATGTATGCGCTCCTTGGGTCAGTAAGTAGTTTTGAGACAGCGAAGATAAGATGAGAGGGAAGGGAGGCTAGCATAGTAAGCCGCTTGACGTAGGTCAAGGGGGATACTGATTACACTCCTCTCTCTCGAGTTTGGGTCTGTCCGTCTGGCGATGCTTCCTGTATCGGCTTTTTATATCTTCTTTTTGGATCGCTGCAGTTCATTTGGGAATTCATATCCGTATTTGATTCTGGGCTTCCCATTGGCCGATAAATAAAATTCGTGTAGGCTCGCGAACTGGAAATTTAATATTTTTTATCTTAATGTTTTCTTTCTCTTCTATTGTTTCATACTCAATTACTCCCCCTGGCGTCTTAGTTGCTTTATTGCCTTGCTTGAGGTGAAATGATAAAACATACACACACACACACACACACACACACATATATATATATATATATATATATTATCCTATATTATACGCACGACTCAGAGTTTCATGCCTATTAGCAATCTTAACATATCATACTGGCTTATTGCCGATTAATAAAATATAATAAACCAATAAATCGGCAATAAGCCAGTATGATATGTTAAGATTGCTAATAGGCATGAAACTCTGAGTCGTGCGTATAATATAGGATAATATATATATGTGTGTGTGTGTGTGTGTGTGTGTGTGTGTGTGTGTGTGTGTGTATGTTTTATCATTTCACCTCAAGCAAGGCAATAAAGCAACTAAGACGCCAGGGGGAGTAATTGAGTAATAATAAACTAATAAATCGGCAATAAGCCAGTATGATATGTTAAGCACCCGAAGATTGCTAAGAGGCATGAGACTCTGAGTCGTGAGTATAATATAGGATAATATTTTTATTTATTAATATATACACAACCTCCAGGAATTTGAATGCAATGTCAATACACAACTCTTAACCACTTGGTTCCGGGTCTTTTTACATCAGCCTGTATATCTTTTCCTTTCTCTCTACCTTTACAACTGTCATCAGACCTGTATACCCATCCTTCTCTTGCTCTCCTCTAAGACACCCCTTGTTCGTCTTTCTTTTTAATCTCCTCCTATCTAATTTTTTTCTCTTATGTAGCTCCCTGCGCATCAGTGGTGTTATCGCCTTGCTTGGGGTGAAATGATTAATATATATATATATATATATATATTAATCGTTTCACCCCAACAGAGGAAATATATATATATATATATTTGCTCTGTTATACAACATTAAGCATTGTTCCATTGTCACCTAGTTAATATTTATATATTGATGTATATACTCGCGTATATATACGCATATATATAAACTTATTTACCTCCTTACAATACTTATACAATATATATATATATATATATATATATATATATATATATATCCAAATGAATAAAGAAACGAAGAAAATATTAACAACGTTCAAAACTTTAATTGAAAACAGTGCTCAATGTAGAAATTAAGGTATTAATATTTATTATAAATTATAATTTAGAACATGTTCAAATTAAAATCTACTACAAAGTGTACATTTTGTTTCGACGGTGAAAAGACAGTGTCTCATCAGGTAGTAAACGCTATTTTTTTAAGGGAAATGCAAAATTTGCCTCGACATATATGGTAAACTTTTGTGCGCGACATAAACGAGTGAGAGAAGGTGAGAAAGGAGGAGAAAGAGCGAGAAAGAGAGAAAACTAAAAGAGACATAATGAAAGGTTCAAAGAAAGGTGCCAGGTTTATATGTAGGAAGTAAAGTATAGACATATACAACATTTGATGACCCTGCGTTTGGGTTTAACAAAGAGGAAAAGGTAAGAAAATGCACCGTCGAGACTAGTCAAGAACCTACCGCTCGGGTATACCAGGTACTATAGGCTTGGATGTATGGTTCGTGTAATTGATAACGACTCGAAATTGTTAATCGGGTAGCCGAGTTTAAATCCCAATCGGGGTTTTTATATCCACTTACGGGTCAACACCCTTTGGAAAGGTAAGAATCAACCGTTTCTCTCCTCTCATCTATGGGTTAAGTGGTAGGTTTTGTATCAATAAATCAATATTACCATAAACATTTTAATTTAAAATCTAATTTCTTGGCTTTGAATAATGTGCAAGAACTTGAGAAGCCGTAAAATGCAAACCAGTTAATTGTGTTCGAGTTGTAATAAAGAATCTAGTTTCTTAAATTATATTTTGGTTGTAATATGAAGATCTTCCCAACAGTTCTGTTTTATTTTCGATAAAATTCCAGTTCTCTACCTGGGCTCGAACACCAATGTCTGTTACTGATGGGAAAGATATAATTTTTCCATCGACGAAACAAATTTGGAGAGCTGCGTTTCAATTTCAGTCGGGTTCATTACATTCAACTACGAGCAAATGCCCTAAACAAATCTCTTTTTCCTATAGTAACTAGTATTTAAATATATTATAGTAATTATTAGTAATTCTTTATTAACTAAATAAACATATGGATAGGAATTATTAACCAGAAAACTGAGTTCCAATACCAGTTGGGTTATTCATATTCACTTACGCACAACTACTTTTTGGAAAGGTATGAATTAATCTCTTCCCGTCCCCCAGCTATAGATTAATTAGTATGACTTATATCACTAAATAATTATGATCTACCCCAATCAAAAAACAATCCTTATAATCTGAAAACTTTTACTGGCGTTTAATAATTTGCAAAATGTTGAAAAATCGTAGAAAAACCAATCGATATAGTAAATTAAGCTTGTTACACATTATTAAAAGCTTAGCGATAACGTTAGTGAAATGGTCAGGCATTACTTACGATGACAGTCATATATTAAACATATTGAGATTTGACTTAAATTAAATTTCCTCGTCTGCAATCTTTGGTATAATTTTTATTTTTGTGTCTTATAGTTATTCAGAGAAACCATATTTGTGTTGAAACTGTCAGAAATACATTCAGGTTAAAAAAGAGTCTAAAATAAATTTTTCTGTGAAAGAAATTTATATATATATATATATATATATATATATATATATATATATAAAACAGAGAGAGAGAGAGAGAGAGAAAGAATTATTTTAGTCATGTGCTTTTTTAAACCATTGTAATTATAAAATTACATTTAGCCCTACTCTGTACTAAGAACGTTTTATAAAAGTAATGCAATGAACAGTAGTTTTTAAAACTATGTGTTCTTTATATATATATATATATATATATATATATATATATATATATATTCGTCATCCACATACAAGCCCGTTTCGCTATATCATAGCTCATCAGTGGGGCTAGACATCTACTTGCCCCCGGCCAGGATCGAAACTCGACCGATTTGGTATCAGTCGGAGTCGCTAACCACTAATCCATCGGCAAATGGAATCAGAGAACGAAAATTTTAATAGACTCCGAAACGGCTGAACCGATTTTCTTGAAAATTTACGCAGTTGTACTATAAGCGTCTGCGAGTGTTCTTAGCTAGGTTTTGTGTCGAGGTACCCCCGATAAATATTGAAAATCGATAATAAAAAAAAATCGAGTCATAGAAGGAGTGGTCCGATTTTAATCAAATTTCGTACACTTATAGACAAAGATATAGGAAACGATATTCAGAAGTTTCAAGGTTACAGTTCTTACAATAGTGCAGAAAATCAACAATATATATATATATATATATATATATATATATATATATATATATATATATATATATAAAAGGCAAGATGTTTGTGTGTGTATCTGTTTATCTGCCTGTATGTTTGTATTTTTTTCAGACCTTTTATTTTAGTTTTTGCTTTGGGTTTGGTTCTAAGTAGGTATAATTGTAGTTCCTAGTCTCAACCATGATACCATTTACTCAGAGGACTTATTTAGCCTTCAAAATTCAGTTTACGACCAAAAAACTTATTTGATATCGATACCAGGAAATAAAAATTTGATTTACATCCAATCAATTTTCTTTCAGTCTATAGTTTCGCTTTAACTGGAAACAACTATTGCTTTTTAGCCTTTCGTGCCAACGTCCAAAGAGTCTGAGCTCCAGCACCATGGATTAGTTTTAAAGCTTTCATTACATCCGAGCAACGCCGGGCTATACTGCTAGTAAATTTATAAAATAGATTCTGGCGAGAAAATTATCGAGAACGATAGAGTTCTTAGCAGAAGAACTGGCAATTGATTCAATATAATTTTTCCACTTCACATCAGCGGGAAACATTAGTTGAAAAAGGAGCAATGAGCCACGACCTAAAAAGTTAGCGTCAGGCATTTTGATGGAAGATAAAAAAATTCTCATGATTAAAAGATTACACATTCTCTTTTTGGTGGCGTTAGAATTAACAAGATATTCCTTGTCCCAGTTAACAACGGATTGTAGGTTATTTTTTTTATTTCAGCTGCCAATTTGATCTCATCTAAACGATAGTATCCTAACAAAAAAGTGAACTTTCATTTTTTTGCTGTAGTATGTTAGGGAAAATATTATATCTTTAAATAATGTATGTCTGTTCTGCAACCCATTAGTTTCTTAGTAGCACTACATGTACTGCAGCTGTGGCAGAATTGGTGTGTATAGGGCAAAACAGACTGATGGAAACAAACCTTCTTCTGGCTGCTTTCTGAACTCAGTTTTCTTTCTTTAACTAGGACTGGTTGGCGCCTTTTAGCAACAGAGTCCCAGCTCCTCTTCTATTTAACCCCTAGTTGAATAAAGATGGATTCATGCCTTTTCCAAAGAAAATTAGCGCGAAAGGAATAGACCAGAATTGACCGAGAATTGAACTCAGTACACCTAATTCTTTTGACAAATCAATATCAATTACACCATTCGTGCTTCCATATGGTTTGCAATTAACAATAAAAATGGTCATGTACTTATAAAGTCACAATGATACAAATAAAGTCACAATAATACAATCATTTGATGCGGCAAAGTTTTTTTTTTATTTTTTGCACGAAAGCTTCCTTCTCAAATCGACATTTTTTATGAAGATTTTCAGAATCTTAAGCAAAAAAATATTCTCATATTAATAGTGTTTATCAGTCGTCATTTTTTTTCTTGTTGTTGTTGTTTAAGGCTTGAAAACAAAAATAAAAAAAACTCATCCCATCCGGAGATGAACGATAAGTGGAAAATAGTCATCCGTCGGTGAAAGCAAAAATCATTATCGACAGGAAACCCCAGCAACTCAAAACGGATTATAGACTACAAGAGATGTACAGAAAATACGTCATTATTAATTAGTCGACCAAACTCACACATATACAAAAAAATAAAACCTAGATGAAAGTAACTCTGTCAAATATACTTGTAAATAATCACAGTTTGATTAAATGACTATTACTTTTTGTTTTACCAATGTTCACCTAATGCAAGGCCCAAAGGTCGCCCAAGGTAGTAGGTTACTGTGTAGAGTTGTAGTAGCGTAAGAAAGGGCAGGATAACAGGAAAGAAGTACCGAGTTGAAGGAACCAGAAACTGAAGAAACATAGAATAAATATCTACTGCTGTTCAAAAACTGGGGAGGAGTTTGACCTGGACGAAGGTATACGGCATTAAAAACATATCGAAAGAGGATGTGAAGAGTCAATTGTCATCATATTATATCTTTAATTTTTTTACAAGCGCGTTGTTTGTTTGTTTTTGTCGACTGCACAATACAGTAGGGTCAGTTGGGCACCGACTGTGAGAAAAGAAAAAAAAGCATGCTATACTGCTTGGCATTCGCGCCGGAAGCTAATATGAACATTTCAGAGTGTTTTAGGTGTCAATCTGAGGAAAGTGCAGAGGATTCGGTAAGAGTTAAATGATATATCTAGTCAACATCATAATTTTTGCAGTGAATACTATTGTTAACGATTTTATACTTCCTTTTTTTATTCGCTTGGGGCCTAAGTAAAGTGCGGAAGACACTATGTCTAGTGACGGTAATCTGTACCATGCTATACAAGCAAGAGAATCCAGTCATGGCTGTCAGACAATTTCTGGGACCACATCAACGTTTCCATCTGGCTACCTAACTCCTAATTCTGCAGCTCCCTTGCTAATTATGTGCGAGTTGCAGTTGATTGAAAGACCAACAAAACTCCTTGGAACACCAAAAATGAACTGAAGACAAAGATTATGGCAGCATTCACCAACTAAACAAGAAGACTGTCCAGAGTGTACGAAGTTGCCAGGAGGCTGTGGTTAAAGTTAATGGCGATTTCATTGAATAAATTTACTCTTTAGTATTTCAAGATATTTTTGGGGTAATTTGATGTTATTATAATTATATAATAGTATCTGAAACAAAACAAAAAATACTGAAAGAATAAAACCAAAGCGAACATAAGCTTTTCCCCGCTTTCACTTTTGTCCACACACACACACACACACACACACACACACATATATATATATATATATATATATATATATATATATATAGTGTTGAGTTGTGATAATGTTTAGCACCCGGGCTGTTGTTTTTTCAGTGGCTTTAATGATAAATATATCTATATGTATTTTTCTTATATATATATATATATATATATATATATATATATAGGTTTCATTGAATAATATAGACAAGTTCTGTCTATTTATTTTGTGTAAGATAGCTTGATAGTGTTGTCATGAAAAGACGACAAGAAATCGCAATAATTGTTGATTTTTTTATCAGGTCTGAGCTTTCGGCTTACATAAGCCATTACCAAAGCATGAACATTTAATGTTCAGTGAACATAGAACATTTAAATTATTATTAACAGAGTGGAGTTATACAGAGAAAATTAGGCAAGTCCATTTTTTGTGTCGCACATGGCTGTATATATATATATATATATATATATATATATATTACGGAAATTCTCGAAGATTAACATAATGGTTTCAACAACCGACATGATTTCTGCCGATTATTTACGATACATTTTGTTACGAAAATGTGTGTCATTCTACAGGATTAAAATCTGCGGCTCCTAACAACAAAGAGGAAGCCACCAACTGAACTGATGATTTTTTGACCGCTCGACCACGAATAATTCCACGGTCTAATCTGTTACATAAGGCTTGAATTGACTTCGAGGTACGAAGAATTTCTCACTCTAACTGCGTAGATTCATGCTGACTTCGTAGTTCTCACTCGCAAGGGCCGTTTGCTGTTAGGTCTCAGTTTTTCTTGTTTTTGTAGAACATGGTAAGGATTTTGTGAGAGTGGTGATTGGTTGATTTTTCTTTTTGTTTATGATTGGTTGATTTTTTTTATTTTTACTGTGAAGGTGTATAATTTACTTTTATTTTCATTGCTTTTGTTAGTATGTGCCTGAATGATAGTTTGTTGAATTAAGGTGATATCTTTTGTTGCATTGACCTCTTTTTCATTGGTCTGATCTTTTTCTTAATGTTTTGGTAAGTTCTGCCGCGTGACGGTTTATTTTTTCTGGATCCTGGTAGGGTATTTTTGTGTATATTTGTGTTTGTGAGTTTTACTTTTTTTTAAATTTTTCATTTAGTAGTCGTTCTGTCATTTCATGTTTTTGTCGTTGTTGAGTGTTTTTATATACTTATATTTTTCGTATTTATATTATTTGTGTTTGCTTATTATTTTCTGTTTATTATCGGCATTTAGTACTTGAATATATATTTTTATTTTTTAAATTTTTATTTTTATTTATACTGTTTATGTTTTGTTTTTGTATGCTTTTGTTGTTATTTATTGTTGTTTGTGTAACAAAGTAGATATTTATTTGCATGTCTAAATTGTCTTATTATCTCGTTTGTTTTGTTTATTATTTTACTTAGATTTTTAAAACTAATTATTGTTAGTTTCGCTTCAGGCATAATTTACAACGTTTGCTATTACTGCTGCATATAGGGGCTCATATTACTATTTCCCATTTAGTTTTGGTTGTAAAACTGTTTTATTTCTGGTTCAATACATATTTTGAAACGTTAGGTTGTTTTTGTATTTTTCTGTGTTTGAATGATGTTTTGTGATCATTGAATCTTTCTTTAAACGATGTTTCTGTTACTTCTGGTGTGTGTATACATTGTATGTAACACGCTAAAGTCCGCCTTCCTCTACCGAGCGCTCGTATTTCAAAGGTAGATTTGCTGACTGATGTTATTTGGTCGGGTTTCAATCCTCTCTAGAAGCAATCGGACGTTTGAACGTACTGATAAGCTGTGATACAGCGAAACAGATTTGTCTGTGGATGACTATATATATGTGTGTGTGTGTGTGTGTGTGTGTGTGTGTGTGCGAAATATAGACAAGCATCACTTTATCTCGCGAAATAATGGTAGTGCTCTGTTTCGTCAAAATTCATTCATTTTGTGAACAGTGTATAGATACACTATCAGAAGTTTATATTAGTTTTGTTGACCTTGACTTAATCCAAAAAAGTGTCACGCGTAGCTGTTAAACCCAACAAAATTTTAACCCCCTCACTGATGCTGCAGGGTTCTAGATAATGACTGAGGCGGTCAAAAGTATCTGAATGAAGACAACAAAACGGTCAGTTTATTCATAATTTTGTCCCTGATATGTTTTTTATTCAAAAATTAAAGGCATAATAAAAAAGTTAGATATAAAATCTCGTTAGTTGAATGTAATAAAACTTGTTTGCAGATATTTATATATATAGAGAGAGAGATACATACATAAAATGATTTGTTTGAACATTATTTTTGATCAATACTCATATTTAAGTAGATATTCTGTTTTTAATTAAACGGTATTATATATTTATATCTACTGGCCTGATTAATTACGATACATTTTTATTACGAAAATGTGTGTCATTCGGCAGTATTCCAACGTACAAGTGCTATCCACATAGAGAAAGCTATCATTTAATCTAGCAACGTCTTAGACCTCTCGACCACGAATGACCTCCAGTCTAAACGAGGTTTTAATCAAGCTATATAACACAATTTTCGATAGGATTCGAACCTGTGACCCCTTATCGCTATAACTGGAAACAACTATTGCTTTTTAGTCTTTCGTGCCAAAGAGTCTGAGCTCCAAGACCATGGATTAGTTTTAAAGCTTTCATTACACCCGAGCAACGCAGGGCTATACTGCTAGTTAATTGTATAAACGGTGGTCACAAAGTGAGGGGCCAGGTTATGTATTGATTGTAATATGGAACTGATCCCCCACTTTATATCCAGCAATTTGACTTACATCCAGTCATTTTTCTTCCAGTCTACGGTTTTGCTTTAATTGAAAACAACTATTGCTTTTTAGTCTTTCGTGCCAACGTCCAAAGAGTCTGAGCTCCAGGACCATGGATTAGTTTTAAAGCTTTTATTACACCCGAGCAACGCCGGGCTATATTGCTAGTATATATATCTATAAGACAAAAGAAAAACTTAACTTAGCCGACGCCATTCGTCATTTGAGGGAGTTTATCAAAGTAAATTTGTCTTGATAAATACCTCAGAGTACTAAATGCGTCGGCTGATTTTGCTACAGTATCGAGCCTAGTTGGATGTGCGTTGTGGTGCAGTGGATATCGGCTCGGAACGAGAAATTAGGGAGACGAGTTTAAATTCCATTTGAATTCATTGCATTCACTTATGCGCAAATACCCTTGGGAAAGGTATTAATCCGTCTCTTCCTTACAGTTATGGGTTAAATAACAGGACAGATTGGGTTCTATAGCCTTGGCTGGCAACCAAACTACCGCAGGAAGCAATGGCAACCTACTGCGGGATAATCTTCTGCCCAGTCAGTCATGTCTTTTTCGAGACATGATCGCCAAAGCGTTTTTCACGTATGGCACTTAACTGACTGATCTAGCCTAGTTAATGCATAAATAACACAAGGGAACATCAAGTATTTTCAGTCAGTTAAGTGCCATACGTGATACACGCTTGGTCGATCATGTTTCGAAAGTGACATGACTGACTGGGTAGAAGATTATCCCGCAGTAGGTTGCCATTGCATTCTGCGGTAGACCAAGGCTATAGAACCCAATCTGTCCTGCTATTTAACCCATAACTGGAAGGAAGAGACGGATTAATACCTTTCCTAAGGGTATTTGCGCGTAAGTGAATGCAATGGATTCAACTGAAATTCGAACTTGGCTTCCCGGTTTCTCGTTCCGAGCCGATATCCACTGCACCACAACGCACATCTCGTGCGCCCGTCTCGCGCCCGTTGCTCAGCGTCTCTCTCACGTATTGTAAGCAGCTTCATACAATCGGAAATACGTGCGCTTATCATCCATTTAACACTCCTTCCTGGTTTCTGAACTGAAGTAAATGTTTATCCCTTGTTTTCTGTTTAAGATTGTGCTACCAGTTTTTTTCTAAAATATTGTCATTTTCTCTTAGTAGCATATTCGCCTTGATTGGAGTGAAACGATTAAAAATATCCCACAAAGTGTTTATAAACCCCGAAAAACAAATCAATCAATCTATTGTGCTGCTCCAATACGTCAAGCTTGGTAGGTCAGTCCATATTTGAAATATTGAACCATTGGAGATAAGTGAAGAGTGACGAACAAAGAACGAAGTATTTTTTATTAATTTTTTTCTCTCCAACAACATTGAAGACTCTTCATTTCCATAATTTGACTGATTCAATTTATACCCAAGCATTTCTACTGAATAACCTATATACTGAAAGAAACATTCAGCAATTGACATCAAAAGAAATAAGGCATTCAGTCAAATATTGATTAATTGGAACGTAAAAAAAATGTAAAAAGGAATTTAAATATGGCTGACTTATAAAAGGTGTCATAGAAATCGCAGTAATAACTAGAGTATATTTTAAGTTATAATGCATAAATAAATACATATGCATTAGAACTACCAAGACACACACACACACACACACACACGCACGCATATATATATATATATATATATATATATATATATATATCACGGTCTCTCTCCCTCCTTCTTTTCTCTATCTTTCATTACCTTCTTTTCTCTCTTTATTTTTCTTTCGTTTTTCTTTTGCTTTCATTTTTGGCATTTAGCCTCTCTCTCTCTCTCTCTCTCTCTCTCTCTCTCTCTCTCTCTCTCTCTCACCCTCACACACACACACACAGACACACCACACCGCCTTCCTTTTTTTCTCTATTTTTCTCTATTTCATGTTTATCTTTTCTTATTTTCATTTTTATGCTTAATCACTCTTTTTCTCTTTCTCTCCCTCTCTCCGCCCCTCTCTCTCTCTCTCTCACACACACACACACAAACACACACACACACATACTACTTTCCTTTTTCTCTTTCTTGTTTTCCTTTTTCTTTTTTTTCATTTTTGGCTTTTAGCCTCCCCCCTCTCTCTCTCTCTCTCTCTCTCTCTCAATCTCTCTCTCTCTCTCTCTGTTCTAAAGCACTAAAACAAAGTGACGTTAAAACTTACTTCATAAGTCACCATCGGAGTTCATTTTAAAGAAAGTTTATGAAATGTATGACCAGAGGGAAATATGTAATTTATAAATATTGTATTTTCACCTTAAATATGAAACTCTGCAACCGGCAGCAAGGCCTCTGCTTCCTACAGAAGGTAACTGAAGAGAGTGACAAAAAAGGACTACAAATAAACTGCAAGAAAGCCGAATGCATGGTCATCAGCAAAAAGAGCAACCCAAATGCCAGATACAGGTTGGGGATACTAAAATCAAGCAGGTATAAAAATTTAAATACCTGGGAAGTGTTCTAAGAGAAGACGGAAAGTGCGACAAAGAGATCCGAAAGCGAATTGGCATGGCAAGGGACGCGTTCCAGAAGCTGAGTAAAGTATTGAGACACAGGAAACTTTCACTAGAAACAAAGAAGAGAATACTAGATTGCTATGTGATGTCAGTTCTTCAATATGTCATTGAATGCTGGACAATATCATCAAAGATGAAGGAAAAACTTGAAGCAGCTGAAATGTGGTTCTACAGAAGGATGCTGGGGATATGATGTACCGAGCATGTGAACAATGATGAGGTGTTCGAAAGAATGGAAACGAAAATGAAATTAATATTGAGCATCAGGAAGAGACAACTGAAGTTCCTCAAACATGCAATGAGGAAAGTGGGCTTGGAGAACCTGATACTAACAGGCCCGATAGAGGGGAAAAAGAGACAGTGGAAAGCAGCGGATAACACATTTGAAGGGCCTGAGCAGGTGGATGACAGAACGGGGGTTGCGAGATCTTACAGGAGAAAGCGTGCTAAGAACCACCAGGGACAGGGAGACGTGGAAGACCATGATTGCATACGTCCTGAAAGGACAGGGCATATAAAAGAAGAATTATAAAATATGAAACATTTTTTAAATGCAGAAATCCTTCTCATCACCAGAGCTGCTTCGACTAGAAGAAACACTAAAAAGAAAAACAGCCATCTTTTACATAGCTACTCGTTTCTGACTGAGTATGACGATCTGCTCAAACATTCGTGTTTCTTCAACATCCTACAGAGCCATCATGTGGCTTATCCTACAACGATAGCTTTTTGAATTCAGAGTTGTTATTCTCCAACACACGATAAGAAATGTTCCTTCTGGCCTACTGTTTAACTCATAACTTTCTTTCCAAAGAATATTGCGCAAAATTGAATATATCGACGTTGATGCAGAATTCGAAACACGGCTCACTGGTTTCTCGTTCGGAGCCTTTAACCATTATGGTACTTGTAAACCCTCAGACTTTCTGAGACCCGGATATAATCTCTTTCAATGTCCTATCGTTTATTAAGATTGTCAAAGTTCATTCAGAAGACGGAAAGTGTGACACAGAGATCCGAAGGTGAATTAGCATTGCGAAGGGAGCATTCCAAAAGTTGAGTAAAGTATTAAGAAACATGACAATTTCACTAAAAACAAAGAAGAGAGCACTGGATTGCTATGTGTTGTCAGTTTTTCAATATGGCAGTGGATGCTGGACAATATCATCAAAGATGAAGGAAAAACTTGAAGCAACTGGAGTGTGGTTCTACAGAAGGATGCTGCGAATATCATGGATCGAGTATGCGAGCAATGATGAGGTCTTAGAAATGATGGAAACAAAAAGGAAATTAATACTGAGCATCAGGAGGAGACAGCTGAAATTCATGGGACATGAAATGAGGAAGAAGAGCTTGGAGAACCAGATACTAACAGGCCAGGAAAAAAGAGACAAGGGAAAGCAACGGATAACATATTTGAAGGACCTAATCAGGTGGATGATGGAACGAGGGTTGTATGGTGTAACAGAAGGCGTGCTAAGAGCCACTAGGGATAGGGAGACATGGAAGGCCATGATCGCCTACGTTCTGAAAGGACAGGGCACATAGAAGAAAAAGATATATGCCAACTGTTTATAAGAAATTATAATGTGGTTATAAAGTGGGGGATCGGATCTATATTATAATCAATATATAATCTGAGCCCTCATTTTGTGGCCATGCTAGTTTCTATACATTTATATTCTAGATTTATGGGCTTGGATGATAGAGCGGGGTTTGGGTGGTGTAACAGGAGAAGGCGTGCTAAGAGCCACCAGGGATAGGGAGACGTGGAAGGCCATGATCGCCTACGTCCTGAAAGGACAGGGCACATAGAAGAAGAAGAAGAAGAAGAAGAAGAAGAAGAAGAAGAAGAGGAAGAAGGTAAATAATTTTTTCTCATTTCTTGGCGTCCTGTTTTTTTCTTTTTGAGTCGATCAAATTTCTTCAATCGAAGTATTTTTCCATCCGACATTTACAAAACAAATAAAGAAAATTTATAATAACAACGTGGAACGAAATGAAAATGTCTCTTTTTTTTTCCGACAAAGCGTTTTAACGAACCTGTCTCTTTAATTCTGATCTGCACAGCCTTAGATGTCAAATTCATGATTGTTCCCTAATCACGTCAAATTTGTCTGCTGGAAATTTGTATAACAATAGGACTTAACCTTTTCCCAGAAATATTTGCCTCGTAATCGAACTCTCATTATTCTCCTGTTGCCGTTTCATTAACCGGGCTTGTCGAAATAACTCCTCTCCCACCTTCAGCGTGAGTAACTAAACGAACCTTATAGTTTGACGTGTTTGAAACGGACAAAGCAGAAATTGCAACAGAGGACTAATCAGTATACTTAATTTTTTTAATATTTAATTTTACACTGGATGTGCGTTGTGGTGCAGTAGTTATCGGCTCGGAACGAGAAATCGGAGAGCCAAGTTCGAATTCTAGCTGAATTCATTGATTTCCATTACGCACAAATACACTTGGGAAAGTTATTAATCCGTCTCTTCCATCCAGCTATGGGTTAAATGGGAAGACAGAATCAGTTCTTTAGCCTTGGTTAGCAACTAGTCTACCACAGAAAGGAATGTCAACCTACAACGGGAAAATATTCTGCCCAGTCAAGCCCAAGTGTGCATCACGTATGGCACTTAACTGACTGAGTGTGCTCGACCCTCACTGGGTGCCCCATACTTTTGGCCTTGTGCCACATCTAAGCTACACTTAGAAAATCACCAAAAATTAGATTTGTAGTCATGAGAAACTAAATGTGCTTCGCTATTATGCCAAGTTGTCAGTTAAGTGCCATATGCTAAAGCGATCATGTCTCAAACGAGACATGACTGACTGGGTAGAAGAATTTCCCGCAGTAGGTGACTATTACTTTCTGCGGTAGACTGGTTGCCAGTCAAGGCTATAGAACACACTCTATCCTGTTATTTAACCCAAAACTAGAGGGAAGAGATGGATTAATACCTTTCCCAATGGTATTTGTGCGTAAGTGCATTACACTGGAATTCGAACTCGGCTCCACGATTTCTCGTTCCGAGGCGATATCTACTGCACCACAACTGTGGTTTCCAAATTGAGGCACCCAATAAAGGTATTTACAAAATGCATCCAATTTTAGTCCAAACCAGACTGCTAAAGAAATCTTTTTTCTATATGCCATATTTCTTTAGGCTATTATAGACCTCGACAACTTCCTGCACATTTTAGCCCTTAGTACTTTTTATTTATTTTTTCTAATTTTTTTTTTTTTTTGCTAATCTAAACTTATAAAAATGGAACTTTGTCTGTGTGTGTGTGTCTGTGTGTGTGTGTATCCGTTACCTATAGACTCCGAAACGGCTGAACCGATTTTCTTGAAAATTTACACAGTTGTACTATAAGCGTCTGCGAGTGTTCTTAGCTAGATGTTGTGCCGAGGTACTCCCGATAAATATCGAAAATCGATAATTGAAAAAATCGACTTATAGAAGGAGTGGTCCGATTTTAATCAAAGTTGATACACATAAGACATAAGAAACGATATTCAAAAGTTTCAAGGTTGCAGTTCTTACAATAGTGCAGAAAACCGATAATATATATATATATATATATATATATATATATATATATAAAAGGCAAGATGTTTGTGTGTGTGTCTGTTTATCTGTCTGTATGTCCTTTATACAAATCCACAATTTTTATCCGATTCTCACCAAACTTGACACATATTCTTTAGGCTGAGTCTGAGCTCCTGGACCATGGATTAGTTTTAAAGCTTTCATTACACCCGAGCAACGCCGGGCTATACTGCTAGTTATCTCCTAATCTCTGTTCTACCCTAGAAGTTTAAACTTCCTTCTTCTTTCATGTGCCGCGTGAAGATCTAAACTGTAGAACTTTTTAATCCTGTGTGTCTTTTAACAGTTTTCTCCTTTGCTAAGATCCATGCACTCCGATACGTCATCCACTTACCAGATATCCCCAGGTAAGTGGCTCGCTGTATTCTCCTATCTCTTATGCCCTCAATATGAGGATTAAGTTTTGCAAGCCGTCTTTCGATAATATATGTCTATGCAGTTCCTGCTTTATTTTCCTGATTCTGAGTAATAATATTTTGCCATTTAAACTATTTAAGACTTCCTTATTGCTTAATCGCTCCGTTCAGGGAATTTTCATTAAACTTCTATCAAACCAAGTTTCTAGCTCTTTTTGTTTTTTGTTGTTTTTTTTTTCTTATCTTCAGGAAAATTGTTCAACATTCACTCGTGAAGCAAAATAATTAAAAAAAAAACCACAACAGACGGAAAATGCAATATCGTCAATAATTAGGTAAACAGCTGAAAATGTAGATAATCGTGTACAGAGTTCGAATCCTGATTTCATTTTTATTATTTGCTGCATGTGTGTGTATGTGTTCAAAATTGCCCACTGAATGAATCGCTTTTTCAAGCTTATGAAACCATTGCAGGTTATTTAAAGCCACAAGATATTTTTAGATAGTTTTTTTTGGGGGGGGTGCGTCTGTAAATTGAGTGGTATAAGTTTTACTAATTAAGCCATACCTGGGGGGGAGGTGGATTCATACCTTTCTAAAATGGTATTTGCGCGGAAGTCAATATAACGAACCCAACTGAAATTAGAACACGGCCCTCCGATTAAAAATACCTAATCATTATCCATTACACCACATGCACATCCAAGCTTACAGAACCTGATATTCCCAAGAGGTCACCTATCTTAGTTCTGACCAAACTCTATGTTGATTATATAGGAACTGGAACTGGTGTTTCAACGTGATATGGCCGTAAATTTTATTCAGCAGATGATTAACATGGACTAAGAATATGGTCAACGAGAAAGTTTTGAGACATGGAAACAAAAAGGACGCATTTAGAATGAGGAACAGTTAATATTTTTGGGGTCACATAATGAGAAATAGAACAACTGAGAAGTAAGTGCTATCCTCGAAGGGTTCCCCATACTTTCGTCTTTAAGCCACATCTGAGTTACCTTTAAAAAAAATCACCATAATGCGGAAAGAGTGTTTGTAAAATTTGACACTCGTAAGACGACTCAAAGCAAAAGGGCCAGAAAAGAAACCGCGAGTAACCTACCTAACCTAACAGCTAGAGCGAAAACTGCAAAGGAGAAGTAGTCATGGAGTGTCATTATTAAATTAACTTTATGGTTGCCTCTCCAATTCTTAATTTCAATTCACAGCGAGGATCTCAGTCTTGCATTTTCTTCTGTCAATGGCTTACGATATTAAAAACCAGCAATTATTTTTACTACAACTACTTCTTCTATGTGCCATGTCCCTTCAATTAAAAAGCGGGCATGGCTTTCCACAAGCTGCCTATCTATCATATCCCTTAGCAGCGTTTCTCCCTTTGCCAAATCGCCAGCTCTTTGTTTCACCAACAGTTCACAAAAGCTAGACAAAAAAGCTGGCTCGTTACTTTCCCCTATTTCTCTTGCCTTCAGTATGCCCTGTGGATATTAAGTTTTCCAAACCATCCTTTTTATGTATATCTAAGAAATGTCGAATATGCGTTGTGGTGCGGTGGATATCGGCTCGGAACGAGAAATCGTGGAGCCGAGTTCGAATTCCAGTTGAATTCATTGCATTCACTTACGCGCAAATACCCTTGGGAAAGGTATTAATCTGTCTCTTCCTTCCAGTTATGGGTTAAATAACAGGACAGATTGGGTTCTATAGCCTTGACAGGCAACCAGTCTACCGCAGAAAGCAATGGCAACCTACTACAGGATAATCTTCTGCCTAGTCAGTCATGTTTCTTTCGAGACATGATCGCCCAAGTGTGTTTCACGTATGGCACTTAACTCAAGAAATTTCAGCTCTCATTTTCTTCCTTGTGCAAATTAATTGAAAAAACAGTTTTAGTTTCCTTTCTTTCAACATACGGTCAGTTTTAGACCCACTGGAGTGACAGGGTGTAATCGATTTTTATTTTTTCTCAGATTAGGTCATTTGCAGGTGTGTACAATAATATGAATTTATTTTCGGAGAGTATGATGAAATTTGTTTGACCATGAAAAATATTGCGTCATCTGTGATTGCATCAGATTTTTATCACGCCCAGATACTATTGTCTCGACTGTCGACTAGTTGTCTGCGATGGACATTACTCCAAGGAAACGTATGGAATATGTAACGCTGCACGAACACACTGACAAGCCTTACAGAAATATCGCAGATATTGTTGGTGTCAGTAACTTGTAATCGTATTATGAAAGCGTAGAAACAAACTGAAGCAACCAGTACAAAACATGAAGGAAACTGTGGTCGGAAGAGAAAAACAACGCCAAGAAACGACGTAGACGTGATCACGAAAATTGTGAAAGATCCTAGAAAAACAATATTTTATTTTATCCGGTTAATTAGAACGGTACATTTTTGTTTTATTCCTCGAAGGCCTTTACCCCTTCAAATTTTTCCAAAACATCCTGACTTCCGTGCAAATGTATATGCTGAACTCAAATCGATAATTGTTTATTGAAGAAACCTACCTTTTTTCATGTTATCGACCAGAAATAAATCGGACTATATCTCACCCATTACCACCGTTCTCATATATGAATAACCGCCGAATGACTTGAGGCGTAGAATACTGAATTCGTTCTATTTAACTCCCTTTTTAGCAATTACTCCGCGATTTGTTGGTTTTCCGCGCATTAATCGCAAAATGGAAGTAAAAAAAAAACGAAAAATCGGAAATTTACGCGTGAAGTCAGTCTGCAGTGAATAACATTTTTGAACCGTGGTTACGGGATGAGATAAACAGCGACAAGAAGTTCTATATTTTTCTTCTCGATAAAATGAAAAAAAGGTAGGTTTCTTCAATAAACAAATATCGATTTCAGTTCGGCATATACATTTGCACGGAAATAGGGATGTTTTGGAAAGATTTGAAGGGGTAAAGGACTTCTGGGAACAAAACAAAAATTTACCATTAGAACAAGGATGTAAGTGTTTTTCTATTTTTTTTTTTCTTTTTTACAGTATTTACATTATTCGGACTATTGTTCTCATATTTATTGCCATTTGTACGACGTTTCGGCTGTTGTACGCCCCGGCCTTCATCAGGTGCTAGGAATTTCGTTCTTTTTCTTACCATTTTGAGTAATGCCTTCAATTTGCGTATTTACTTCTTCCGTAGAATTCATGGCATCCATTTTTTAGAATAGAATTTAGTTGCCCCAATTTTTCTTTTTATCTCCGGGTAGATTGTACAGCATCCATTGCCATACAAAATGAGTGATATCATATAGCAATTCACTACGCCTTTCTTAACTTCTAACGAAGTATTGAAATGTATTCAGTTCCCAATTCCCTATTCATACTGACGGGTCAACTATTTAATCTTACCTTAATGATAAATTTAATAGACCAAATAAAGTAAAACTGATAGTTTATCTCGAAGATGACATTCAGTCAGTTGTTAATTGCGACGAGAAACGGCTCGCAAAATTTTACGTCCTGAAAGAAGAAACTTTTATCTTCTAATTATCTAATAAAACTCTTAGATTTCAATTAGAATGGCTAATGCTAAACACTAGGTAGTAAT
This sequence comes from Ascarosepion bandense, assembly GCA_037127315.1. Lineage (NCBI taxonomy): Eukaryota > Metazoa > Mollusca > Cephalopoda > Sepiida > Sepiidae > Ascarosepion > Ascarosepion bandense. The sequence continues at coordinate 29,418 of JBBBDQ010002508.1, forward strand.
TCATTGCACCTCCTTGATCTCAGGTTTTCATGAAGTAAAAACATGCTTGGGCGATCCTGTCTCGAAAGAGACATGAGTGACTGGGCAGAAGATTGCCATTACAGATTATACTACATTATTATATTAAGTATAATTAGTGGGGGATCAGTTTATAACTTCATAACAATAGAAAACGATCCCCCACTTTATGCCCAATAGAACTTTTAATTATCATTTCAACTTTGATATTTAGTCAGTCAGTTAAATGCCATATGTGATACACGCTTGAGCGATCATGTCTCGAAAGAGACATGACTGACTGGGTAGAAGATTATCCCGCATAAGATTGCCATTACAGATTATACTACATTATTATATTAAGTATAATTAGTGGGGGATCAGTTTATTACTTCATAACAATAGAAAACGACCCCCCCCACTTTATGCCCAATAGAAGTTGTAATTATCATTTCAACTATTACATTCAGTCAGTTAGTTAAATGCCATACGTGATACACACTTTGGGTGATCATGTCTCAAAAGAGATATGACTGACTGGGAAGAAGATTATCCCGCAGTAAGTTGCCATTACTTTCTGCGGTAGATTGGTTGCCGACCAAGGCTATAGAACACAATCTGTCCTGCCATTTAACACATAGCTGGAGAGAGAAGAGATAGATTATATTACATTGTTATAATGAGTATAATTAGTGGGGATCATATCGAATAAGATGCGAAATTAGCTGCTAAGTGTTTTGGTTTATTGTGTCATGCAAGACCTTCTTTTTCGCCAAAATCCATCTTGTACGTTTATAAATCTAACATTCGTCAGTACATTGAATCCATCTTGTGCGTTTATAAACCTAACATTCAGCCGTACAGTGAATCCATCTTGTATGTTTATAAATATACAATTCGCCCATGCATTGAATCCACCTTCTACGTTTATAAACAATTCGTCCGCGTATTGAATACATATTGTACGTTTATAAATCTACTATTCACCCGCGCATTGAATACATCTTGTTACGTTTATAAATCTACCTGTCGCCCATGCCTTGACTCCATCTAGTATTTTTATAAAAATACCATTCAGCCGTTAATTAAATCCATCTTATATGCCGTGCATAAATCTACGATTCCTTCCTGAATTGAATCCATCGTGTACGCCGTTCATAACTATACCATTTCTCCCTGCATTGAATCCATCATGTACACCGTTTATAAATCTACCATTCCTACGTGCATTGAATCCATCTTGTACACAGTTTATAAATCTACCATTCCTTCTTGCATTGAATCCATCTTGTACACCGTTTACAAATCTATCATTCCTTACAGCATTGAATCCATCTTGTACAACCTTTATAAATCTACCATTCCTTCCTGCATTGAATCAATCTTGTACACCATTTATTAATCTACCATTGTTTCCTGCATTGAATCCATCTTGTACAACGTTTATGAATCTACCATTCTTTCTTGCATTGAATCCATCTTGTACGCCGTTTATATATACACCATTCCTTCCTGCATTGAATCCATCTTGTACAATGTATATAAATTTATCATTCCTTCTTGCATTGAATCAATCTTGTACACCATATATAAATCTACCATTTTTTCCTGCATTGAATCCATCTTGTACACCGTTTATAAATCTACCATTCCTTTCTGCATTGAATCCATCTTGTACGCCGTTTATATATACACCATTCCTTTCAGCATTGAAGACACCTTTTACACCGTTTATAAATCAATCATTACTCCCTGCTTTGAATCTGTCTTCTGCAACCTTTATAAATCTACCATTCCTTCCTGCATTGAATCCATCTTGTAAACCGTTTATAAAGCTAACATTCCATCATGCAAGGAATCCATCTTGTACACCGTTTATAAATCTACCATTCCTTCCTGCTTTGAATCCATCTTGTACGCCGTTTATAAATCTACCATTCCTTCCTGCATTGAATCCGTCCTGTACACCGTTTATAAATCTTCCATTCCTCCCTGCATTGAATCCATCTTTTACGCCGTTTATGAATCTACCATTCCTTCCTGCATTGAATCCATCTTGTAAGCCGTTTATAAATCTCCCACACCTTCCTGCATTGAATCCATCTTTTACAACGTTTATAAATCTACCATTCCTTCCTGCATTGAATCCGTCTTTTACACCGTTTGTAAATCTTCCATTCCTTCCTGCATTGAATCCATCTTTTACACCGTTTGTAAATCTACCATTCCTTCCAGCATTGAATCCATCTTGTACGCCGTTTATAAATCTACCATTCCTACCTACATTGAATCCATTTTGTACGCCGTCTATAAATTTAACATTCCTTCCTGCATTGAATCCATCTCTTACAACGTTTATAAATCTACCATTCCTTCCTGCATTGAATCCATCTTTTACACCGTTTGTAAATCTACCATTCCTTCCTGCATTGAATCCATCTTTTACACCGTTTGTAAATCTACCATTCCTTCCTGCATTGAATCCATCTTTTACACCGTTTGTAAATCTACCATTCCTTCCAGCATTGAATCCATCTTGTACAACGTTATAAATCTACCATTCCTTCCAGCATTGAATCCATCTTGTACGCCGTTTATAAATCTACCATTCCTTCCTGCATTGAATTCATCTTCTACGCCGTTTATAAATCTACCATTCCTTCCTGCATTGAATCCATTTTGTACGCCGTCTATAAATCTAACATTACTTCCTGCATTGAATCCATCTTGTACACGTTTATAAATCTACCATTCCTTCCTGCATTGAATCCATCTTGTACACCGTTTATAAGTCTACCATTCCTTCCTACATTGAATCCATATTGTACGCCGTCTATAAATCTACCATTCCTTTCTGTATTGAATCCATCTTGTACACCGTTTATAAGTCTACCATTCCTTCCTACATTGAATCCATCTTGTACGCCATATTATAAATCTACTATTCCCTCCTGCATATAATCCATATTGTACGCCGTCTATAAATCTACCATTCCTTCCAGCATTGAATCCATCTTGTACGCCGTTTATAAATCTACCATTCCTACCTGCATTGAATTCATCTTGTACGCCATTTATAAATCTACTATTCCTTCCTGCATTGAATCCATCTTGTACACGTTTATAAATCTACCATTCCTTCCTACATTCAATCCATCTTGTACGCCACTTATAAATCTACTATTCCTTCCTGCATTGAATCCATCTTGTACGCCATTTATAAATCTACCATTCCTTCCTGCATTGAATTCATCTTCTACGCCGTCTATAAATCTACCATTCCTTCCTGCATTGAATCCATTTTGTACACCGTTTATAAGTCTACCATTCCTTCTTACATTGAATCCATCTTGTACGCCATATTATAAATCTACTATTCCTTCCTGCATTGAATCCATATTGTACGCCGTCTATAAATCTACCATTTCTTCCTGCATTTAATCCATCTTGTACAACGTTTATAAATCTACCATTCCTTCCTACATTGAATCCATCTTGTACGCCGTTTATAAATCTAACATTCCTTCCTGCATTGAATCCATCTTGTACAACGTTTATAAATCTACCATTTCTTCCTGCATTGAATCCATCTTGTACGCCATTTATAAATCTATCATTCCTTCCTGCATTGAAACCATCTTTTACGCCGTTTATAAATCTACCATTTCTTCCTGCATTTAATCCATCTCGTACAACGTTTATAAATCTACCATTCTTACCTGCATTGAATCCATCTTGTACGCCGTCTATAAATCTAACATTCCTTCCTGCATTGAATCCATCTTGTACACGTTTATAAATCTACCATTCCTTCCTGCATTGAATCCATCTTGTACGCCGTCTATAAATCTAACATTCCTTCCTGCATTGAATCCATCTTGTACACCGTTTATAAGTCTACCATTCCTTCCTACATTGAATCCGTATTGTACGCCGTCTATAAATCTACCATTCCTTCCTGTATTGAATCCATCTTGTACACCGTTTATAAGTCTACCATTCCTTCCTACATTGAATCCATCTTGTACGCCATATTATAAATCTACTATTCCTTCCTGCATATAATCCATATTGTACGCCGTCTATAAATCTACCATTTCTTCCTGCATTGAATCCATCTTGTACAACGTTTATAAATCTACCATTCCTTCCTGCATTGAATCCATCTTGTACGTTTATTTGCTCTCGTATCTGGTCTGGTACTCTTGTATCACGCCATTATCCCTGTACACATTCACGTCAAAAGGAAATAATAAATATTGAGCAGACATTTTTACATCGATAAATTTCTTCATAGAGGATGGGTTGTGCTTATAAGAACATTTTTTTGCATTTCCATAAGACATGATCAGTCAGGCATCACTTCAAAGAGACTATCAGACATTTTTTAATCAAACCAGGGCCAACAGTCTGAATGGGAATTATTTATACCTTTATATGCCAAATTCTTCAAATTTCCACTTCTAGATCCTTGCTTTTTTTTTATGTATATATTTGGAAGATCTTTAAAGTTATATTGAATCTGCAAGAACTACCATGTCAATAAGAAAACACATTCTGTTTCTATGGTCTTTGGTTACTGTGTCTGGGCGATTAGCTTAATTGTTCTGACTGTGTGTATCATCATCATCATCATCATCATCATTATTATTATTATTATTATTATTATTATTATTATTATTTCTTCTTCTCTTGTTGTTCTTGATTTGAGATTTTTTATTCATGCTATTACTGGAACTATTGCTACTTCTGTTGATGAGAATATTGTTATCGCCAACTGTGATATTAAACGAAACATTTGGATTTTATTTCCGATTGCAATCATAGAATAAAATCAAAAGTAAACATTTGCGTAAAACAGCTCCAATAATTCAAATTCACTGGCCGTCTGGACCTTTTTCCCTACCCCATGGTTCATTATCTTTCTTACCGTCCAGATCTGACTACCAATAATTATTTGAATGCTTCATCTGTCCCTCTCATTCTCACTATCTTCATATATATATATATATATATATATATATATATATATATATATATATATATGTATTGTTAAATAAAATAAAGAAAAGAGGAAAACTGTATTTTACGTCGCCTACGCGTTTCGTTATGTGATGGACTTTTTCAAGGCAAAAAGACGAAATAAGCTTTATTCTAAATTACGTATCTATAAACAAACAATGTTGGTAACCACAAAGACGCTCACAATCCATTTCAAACGATCAACAGAATATTTTAGTTTTTAGAATTTCTTCATGTGTAGTGTAAAGTCACGAGATATTAAAATGAAGGGAATTTGACCGTTTTCTTTAAAAACTGTTTATTTCGTGTGTAATTCTGTTTTAGAATTTCTTCACGTGTAGAGCAAAGTCAAGAGATGTTAAAATGAAGTGAATTCAAACGTTTTCTTTGAAATTTTTATGATGAATGTTAGTCTGTTTTAATATAATTTCCATAAGTAAAGGTGAGATTGGAAAAAATCCGGGGCACAAATTGATGTTTTGGTAGTATTGGATAGCGGCGCTCTCGAGAACTTTTCTTCTGAATAAATTGTTTACTCTTTTTAAGTGTGTGGCATTTTTAAAATCGAAATTGTGGTTGAATTTATTTCTGTGAATCACTAATGCATTTGTAAGATTATTATTAGTTATGTCTCTTTTGTGTTCATGTATATGTTTTCTTAGATTTCTACTTGTTTCTCCGATGGAGATGGAGGAATAATCCCGGCAATTTATTCGGTATACACCTGCTTGTTCATCATTTCGATTTCGGTTATTTTTAGATCTGATAATGTCCATAATAGTTTTCGAAGTAGTTGTTACTATGTGTGTATTTTGTATATGAGATAGATTGTTTTGGATATTAGATGCAATGGAGTTGGTTGGTAGTATGATGTATTTGTTATTGTTTAGATTATTATTGTTAACAGTATTTCTTTTGTTGTTGTTGTATATATTATGTGCCTTTCTTTTTGCATTGTGAATAAAGTGATATGGTTAATGCAAGTTTCTGAATGTGCTTTCTATGCATTTTTCTTCTTTTGTTAAATATTGGGGACTGCATATTCTTAGTGCTCTTAAGAAGAAACCTATAATAATACCAGATTTGATTTTGGAAGAGTGACTGGAGTAGAAATTTATCAGGTCGTTTTTGTTGGTAGCTTTTCTGTAGACGTCAAAATCGAGTTTGTTGTTATTTTTGTGTAATATGATATCTAGGAAAGGAAGAGTATGATTAGATTCAGTTTCGAAGGTAACATTTATAGTAGGTTCAATGTTATTTAGTTTGTCGACAAAATCTGCTATGTTAGTAGTTTCTGGACAGATTAGAAGGGAGTTTATCTTTTGAAATGATTTGTGAGCGTCTTTGTGGTTACCAACACTGTTTGTTTATAGATACGTAATTTAGAATAAAGCTTATTTCGTCTTTTTGCCTTGAAAAAGTCCATCACAGGACGAAACGCGTAGGCGATTTAAAATACAGTTTTCCTCTTGTTTTTATTTTATTTAACCATTCTGTCCTTAATCTCAGATTATAACTGAGTATATTTTTGTATATATATATATATATATATATATATATATAGGGTGTCCATAAAGTTCGTGTGCACTTTAAAAAAATTATAACTTTATTTGTATTTGCGATAGAATGTACCGAGTTTTATGTATAGTTATTGAATAATTCTTTACCACAAAATTTCCAACAATTTTTAAATAAGTAAAAAAAAATGCTTTCTTTTTTTCAGAATCGATTTGATCCATGGCTTCAACTGACATGTAAAAACAGTTGTGTATGCAACTAAACCGAGTTCATTAGAAGATTTGAAAGTTGAAAAAACTAATTTCATTTCAGGCCTTACTGTAATTCAGTTGGTAAATGTTATTCTGTGAACTGCAATTTGTATTGCTAATGATGGAGGATTTGCAGAAACTTGAATAATTTTCAATAAATCTTTAAAAATATAAATTTGGTTCTTTCTAATCGTTTTACAAATTATTTCTATCACAAATACAAATAAAGTTATAATTTTTTAAAGTGCACACGAACTTTATAGACAGTCTCTCTCTCTCTCTCTCTCTATATATATATATATATATATATATATATATGTGTGTGTGTGTGTGTGTGTGTGTGTGTGTGTGTGTGTGTTCTTCATTTGGAGACTAGTTATTACGCGACCTAGGTTTCTACCATGTGGTGGCTTCAGGCGATTTGAAGTAACTGATTTTAACTATTTCATTTTCAATTTCCACACGTGGACATGTTTTGAAATTGAAATTAAAATACGGAAAAGACCCAGACATAACGTGGGGTATAGTGAAAACACCAAAACCTTACAACGGTGGCAAAATATGTAGACTGTGCCAGGAAGAAATGTTAGAGATTATGCTATTCCCAAACAAAAATGAACTATTGAATGAAAGAACAGAAATTATGACTAAGTGTAACCATACTAAAATTACCTGTTGAGTTCATACAACCATGGATGAAAACTTTATAATTTCTCCTTATTTTACAAAATTGCGCGTTCGAAAATTCCCCGTTACGCGAGCGTTCAAAAAGATCATCCTGACGTGAGCGTTCTTAAAAAACGGTAAATGATAAAATCAGTTATTGCAAATCGCCTGAAAACACCACATGGTAGAAACCTAGATCGCGTAATAACTCGTTTACAAAAGAAGAATATTCAAAAGTTCTACAATATAAATTTCTTGGACACTTTTTAATACAATTGTGTACTGGTTTAATTTTATTATGATTAAAAATTAAGCAATTAAACAATCAATCAATATATATATATACATATCTGTAAATTCAGATAAAACATAGCGTGGAAATAGCCACTTTCAACATGGGATTTTAAGACATGCATCGTTCAACCCCTTATAAACAGAGAATGAGGAAAAATTCTAAGCCCAGAGGTTAGCTGCAGTAAAGGAAGGTGTTGGGAGGTATTGGTCTTTATAGAGTTAAACGAGAGGAATTTTAGTAGTAATTTCCTTTTTGGTAGTGGGAGGTATGTGGCTTGACCCTTGAGTTAGTAGTGGTAAGTGGTGGGGAAGTAACTGCTTAGCCAAATTAAAGAAATCCTTATTGTGACTAATGAGAAGAATAGGGTAATTATTGTAATTTATACTTATTTCTATGACGACATCTACTTATGATCTCCCTTCGTTTATTTAAAAGTATATTTTGGTCTTGAAATTTTAAAATTCTATTTTTTTCTGTCAAACGTAGATTACATCTCTCTTTTAAACCATTATGGGTCTTAGCCTTGCCTATGAGCTTCTATTTGATCTGTGGATTGAAGTTATTTCCTTTTAATTCCCAGTATTTTTGAGAAATGTCTGTTTGGTATCTTAAACAAGGGTTGGTGAAGGAGTGCCTGTGGGTATAAAGCCGTTGCTTCCAAATCCCCGCCGAAATTCCGATATAAACATTACATTTCTTCTTATTTTCCTTAGGGAAGATGGTGGCTTGATAGATTACATTTTCCGATCTACATTTACCCTCAACCGGACAGTTATTTCTAGATCTACAATTACAGGGGGGTATATGTATCAAAGTAGACATTGAAGTCGATACCCAGCGGCGACAGTCTGTTTCATGCAATCGTCATTTCTAACGAGTGCATGAAACAGGCTGCTTCCATTTTTAATTTTATATTTACATAAGCTATATCCTTAATATTGAGCACTGAACTATCGCCCGGTTCACACTCCACCCACGTCTTTTGAACAGGTGTAGAGGCTCATCCCTTGTTCCCTGTTTAGGATGTGGTTTCCGGCTTTCTCTTTTCCAATCTTTTCACTCTTACGTAGCCCCCCTGCACACCAGTGGCCTTACCGCCTTGCTCGGGGTGATATGATTAAAAAAAAAAATTTAATCCATGAATATGTCATACCTCAAAACTATACTTTTATCATATATTTGCTCACCATTTTTGGGATATAAAACAATTCTTTGATTATGTCTACATATAAAAAACAATTCATATATTCAGTTAAAAATAAAATAAAATTCATCCTTGATAATGGCTAAAAGTATAGCCGAAACCGCTTGCTCAACGTTTTTTAAAATATAAAATATTTTTATGTCTCTACATTCATACGCAAAACAATATATATATATATATGGACAATGCCACCAAAGATGAAGAAAAAACTTGAAGCAACTGAAATCTGGTTCTACAGAAGGATGCTGCGGATATCATGGACCGAGCACGTGAGCAATGATGAGGTTTTGGAAAAGATGGAAACGAAAAGGAAATTAATACTGAGCATCAGGAAAAGACAGCTAAAGTTCCTGGGGCATGTAATGAGGAAGGAGGACTTTGAGAATCTGATACTCACAGGTCAGATAGAGGAAAAAAGAGGAAAGCAGCTGGCAACATACTTGACGATCCTGAACAAGTGAATGATAGTGCGGGGTTTGGGTGGGGTAGCAAAAGAAAGCGTCCTAACAGCCACCAGGGATAGGGAGATGTGGCGGACCATAATCGGCTACGTCTTAAAGGGACAGGGCACAAAGAAGAAGAGACACATACGTATAAAAAATAATAATGTTTGTAATTTAATATTACATATATATGTTTAATATGCATCTGATGATTGCGTAGTACATTAAATTCCGAGTCATGCCACCGACGTAGGATAGTATATATATATATGGTGCCCATAAAGTCCGTGTGATGTTCAAAAATTTATAACTTTATTTGTATTTATGATAGAAATAATTTATAAAAAGGATTAGAAATGCCTACAGTAGGGGAAGAAAGTGAGAGAAGAGGCATCATAAACAGCATATATATATATATATATAACCATTTGCATACAGATTTGTTTCGCTGTATCAAGCTCATCAGTACGGTTAGACATCCGATAGCTTTTTACCCAGGATTGAAACCGGACCGAATTGGTGTCAGTGGGCGATTCTACCTCTTAGTTATGTCACTGGGGTATATGAGCTTCATTCCTTGCGTTCATATACCCCAGTGATTGAAATAAATGGTTCGGTTCGAAATTCATTGCACCTAAAGAAGGCCAGAGCGTACATTGGCCAAATGACAACAAAGATGAAGACAATAGTCCGAATAATGTAAATACTGTTCTTTTGCTATCTATCTTTATATCTATCGTTATATATATATACATGCAGATTAGTTAATGGACAACAGCTCGGAAAGAGAAATCAGTGTTCGAATTCCAGTTTGTTACATTTATTTTCATGCAAACATCCTTGGGAAAGGTATGAATCTATCTCTTCTACCTCCAATAGCAGAAGTCGGCTAAATAATAGGGCAGCCCTGGGTGTAACCAGTCTAAATGAAAGGTAACTCTGCTCTGAATTAAAAAAAAAACTTGTGACTGAAGTTATCACCTGTAATCTTGAGATTTTTTTACTAAATTATGGTAGTTGATTTTCAATAAGTGGTGTTCATATGATACACTAGAGTTAGTTTCTCACATATAAAGAGGTTTTTACTTAAAATCGATTCAACAACAGTCATCTATCTATCTATCTATCTGTCTACTAGCAGTATAGCCTGGCATTGCTCGGGTGTAATGAAAACTTTAAAACTAATC
>JBBBDQ010002508.1:47500-162500 GCA_037127315.1 Ascarosepion bandense
AATCGTATAATTAGAAATATTATTTTATTTTGATTTTATATCTTTATATTTTTTTATTTGTTTGTTTAATTTTTTGGACCATACCCTCCGTAAATAAAATGGACTGCTCCCATCTCATTATATATATATATATATATATATATATATATATATATTCTTCATTTTTACGAATGAAGAATATTTAATAGTTCTACAATATAATTGTATTGAACACTTTTTTAATACAAATGTGCACTGGTCTAATTTTATTATGACCAAAAACTAAGTAATTAAACAATATATATATATATATATATAATTTTTTATTATGCAACAGTGAGTTTTCAATCAGCACCTGACGATTGCGTTGCGCATTTATTAATATAAATTATAGCTCTATTTTTATACACCGAGCAGTATACGTTAGCACCACCATTCAATGTGCAATATTTTAGATTCATATATATATATATATATATATATATATATATAAACTTATTTATAAATGAAACTTTGTCTCTCCGTGTGTGTCTGTGTGTGTATGTCCGTTACTTATAGACTCCGAAACGGCTGAACCGATTTTCTTGAAAATTTACGCAGTTGTACTATAAGCGTCTGCGAGTATTTTTTGCTAGGTTTTGTGTCGAGGTACCCCCGATAAATATCGAAAATCGATAATCGAAAAATCGGATTACAGAAGGAGTGGTCCGATTTGAATCAAATTTAATACACTCATAGACAAAGACATAAGAAACGATATTCAGAAGTTTCAAGGTTGCAGTTCTTACAATACTGCAGAAAATCGATAATATATATATATATATATATATATATATATATATATATAAGGCAAGATGTTTGTGTGTGCGTCTGTTTATCTGCCTGTATGTCTGTATTTTTTTTCAGCCCTTTTATTTTAGTTTTTGCTTCGGGTTTGGCTCTAAGTAGATATAATTGTAGTTCTTAATCTCAGCCATGATACCATTTACTAAGAGGACTTATTTAGCCTTCAAAATTCAGTTTACGACGAAAAAAACTTATTTGATATCGATAGCTGGAAATCAAAATTTGACTTACATCCATTCATTTTTCTTTCAGTCTACAGTTTCGCTTGAACTGGAAACAACTATTGTTTTTTCGTCTTTCGTGCCAACCTCCAAACAGTATGAGCTCCAGGACCATGGATTAGTTTTAAAGCTTTCATTACACCCGAGCAACGCCGGGCTATACTGCTAGTATATATATATATATATATATATATATATATATATATATATATATATAGCCTATGCTGTTTCTGATCTTCATCACTGATCTCCCTGGTGCTCTCAGTTCCTAATTAGACATCTATGCAGATGACAACTGCATTTACTCTCGTCTCAATGAGAAATCTGCCATGGCTGACAATGTAAACCTGGTTGTTGCTCTTGAAATGGACTTTCAATCAGTTGTTAACTGGGACAGGAAATGGCTTGTAAACTTTAATGACTCCAAAACAGAACTGCTCTCCATTAACCGCCATATAGAACATGACCTGCTCGCCCTCAGCATGACTGATCCTAATATCCTGAAGAGAAAAATACTGCGCCTCTATGGTCCCATATTTTCAACTGGCCTGAAGCGGAATGACTACATCGAAACTATAGCCGCCTCTAATGCTAAGAGGCTTGGGTTACTGTGTCAGAGCAGAAAGTTTTTCTCGTCAGAATTCATCTTGCACACTTATAAATCTCCCATTTGTCCGTGCATTGAATACTGTTGCCTTATCTGGTCGGTTGCTCCTGCTATTCATCTAGAGGTTCTTGACAAAATCTAAAAATTGATCTGCAATGTAATCGATCCTTGACTTGCCATTTCAAATTCATTCACTTTCTCACCGACGTGATGTGGCTTCTTTCTTTCTTTCTTTCTTTCTTTCTTTTAAGTGCACTGAAGAGCTTTTTTTTTCTCCTGGTTCCCCGACCATATGAATTTAAGCTTTTTACTGGATTGGCATTTAGGTCCCATCATTTTACCGTTGAAATAGTTACATATAACCGTCACTTTTACTCCAACAGTTTCTTTTCTCGCACTTCCTGGCTGTGAAGCACCCTTCCGTTTACTCGTTTTCCAGATAGCTGCGATCTCCAAAAATTTAAATGCATCGTCAATCGCTATATTCTATCTTCTTGAATCTCGTTCATCTTTTATCCTTTCATCAATACGCGCTGCATCCTGTCTTTTCTCTCACTGTAACCACCTGCTTACCAGTCGCGGTTTCACCTTGCTTTGAGTCAAATGATATATCAGTCAATTAAGTGCTATCGCTTGCACGACCGTGTTTCTAAAGAGACATGATTGACTAGGAAGTAGATTTTTACACAGTAGATTATCATTGCTTTCTGTGGAAGACTGGTTTCCAAATAAAGCAACAGAACCCAATCTGTCTTGCTATTTAACCCATAGCTGGAGGGAGAAGAGATGGATTCATATCTTTCCAAAATGAATTCAACTGGAATTCCGTTCAGAGCCGATATCTACTACACCACAACGCACATAAAAAAAGAAAGAGAAACATTTTCGATATGAACATCGTGAACATAGAAACAAATAAAGAATGGTGACTGTCTGTGTCAAACCTCTATTGATTTTTCAGACGATGTCTCCCTACTCGTTTTGTGAGCTCTGTATATGAGCCAATGAAAAGATTAAGAGATATGTGAAAAGGAAAGAAGCCTTTACTAAAAATAACAAAATAAAAAAAAATCCGAAACAAAAGGTTGAGTTAATTTCCTAATGCTGGCACGAAAAGAATTTCTTCTCCTTTTTTTTTTTTTTAACATATTCTTTCGCAAATATTCTCAAGAGAAACTCTGTATCTGCGCATGCGCATCGCTTGTGAACGCTGACATACACACAGATGATTTTCGGATTTGAGCTTGTTTTCGCGCCATTTTTTTATTATTGTTTTTTTATTATCCTTTTTGATTTTGCTTGGCTTTTTTTAGTTATTTTTTCGTTTTTGTTTTTTAAGTTTTTTCCCCAGAGATCTGCTAATCCAACTTTAGTCATTCTATTGCGAGCTTAATTAAGTTTAGTACATTTTTCTGTCTAATATATCTTTCCAATTTTTCGCTGCCCGAGAACACTTCTATGTAGTCAAGTATATTTTCTCCGTCGCGTATCCAATTACAATGTCACTGTCAAAAAGATTTGTATATATTTTATTTTCTGTATAAATGTGAGGCATGTTAAGGGGCAATTCCTGTTTTCCTTTCTCCGTATATAGGTCAGAAACCATTTTTTTTATGGTGCTTTCCCAAAGAACACACTTTCAATCTCTTCCGCTAAAGGAAAGTCACTTTTTTATTTACCTTTGTCAAGGATGACAATAGATGTAACAGCTTCTTAAGTAGGATAAGCGTTTTCAGAAAATTTAACTGTTCTTTAAAAATACAATTGTTTCTTGCCAACTTTGATAGTTAAAACTATCAATATGTCTTCGTTTCTGTTCCTTTTTTAATCATTTCACTCCAAGCAAGACAATAAAGCCATTATGACGCAAGGGATGAAAATAGATTAAAGGAAAAATAATGAAATGTTACTGAGGAAAAAGATAACAAAAAGAAATGGATTCAAGGAGACAAAAGATGACACTTATGTTGAATTTCATTGTTTGTAGATTGTATGTGGGAATGAAGCAAGCAATTGAAAGGGAATATTAGAACAGATTTCTACGGTTATATTTACCTATTTCAACAGTAAAACGATGAGGCCTAATTAGCAATCGAGCACTGCGCTGAAATTCATGAAGTGTAAATGGCAAACATAATTTTGGATTTCATTCAATCAATGCTTAAATTATATCAACTTTGATTCAGATAAAGAAAACCCACTTAGATTAACCAAGTCTCATGTAAGATTACACTGAGCCTTGCCTCATCAATACTAAGCACGTTATCAATGGCGTGTGAGAGAATATATCAACAAATGTCACTTAATCATGTTACTATATTTTGTAGTTAAATAGAAGTGTACGAATGTTTATTTACATAGGAGCTTGCAAATGTTCGTCTACATAGGAATATGCGAATGTTTGTTTACACAGGAGTGGGCGAATGTTTGTTTAGCTAGGGGTGGGCGAACGCTTGTCTGCATAGGGATGTGTGAATGTATGTTTACATAGGGGTGTGTGAATGCCTGATTATATAGGGGTGTGCGAATGTTTCTTTACATAAGGATATGCGAATGTTTCTTTACAGAGGGATTTACGACTTTGTTTACATAGGCGTGCGCAAACGTTTATTTACATAGGGGTGTGCAACTGTATGTTTACACAGAGGTGCACGACTGTTTGTTTGCATAGTGGTGTGCGAATGTTCTTTACGGGGGGTGCGAATGTTTGTTTACAAGGGAGTGTACAAATATTTGCTTACAAGGGGGTGAGCAAATGTTTTCCTACATAGGGATATGTGAATGTTTGTTTACACGGGGATTTACGACTTTGTTTACATAGGGGTGTGCAAATGTTTGTTTGCATAGGGGTGTGCAATTGTATGTTTACACAGAGGTGTACGACTGTTTATTTGCATAGAGGTGTGTAAATGTTTTTACGGTGAGGGGTGCGAATGTTTGTTTACAAGGCAAAGGAGTGTGCAAATATTTGTTTACAAGGGGGTGAGCAAATGTTTGTCAAAATAGGGATATGCGAATGTTTGTTTACACAGGGATTTACGACATTGTTTACATAGCGGTGTGCAAATATTTGTTTACATAGGGGTGTGCAAATGTATGTTTACACAGAGGTGTACGACTGTTCGCATAGGGGTGTGTGAATGATTTTTACGGGGGGTGCGAATGTTTGTTTACAAGGGAGTGTGCAAATATTTCTTGACAAGGAGGTGAGCAAATGTTTGTCTGCATAGTATATGCGAATGGGGGCTGGAATGTTTGTTTACATGAGATTTGCAAAGGTTTGTCAACATACGGAGTTAGCGAATGTTTATCTACATAGGAATATGTGAATGTTTGTTTACACATGGGGCTGTGACTGTTTATCTTCATAGGGTGGGGAGATGTGCGAATGTTTGTTTACATAGACGTGTATGAATCCGCAATACGATCCTCGTGCAAGAAGTCTATGTTGATAAACATCTGAAGACAACTTTGCGCCGATTGGATTTTTGATTCAAGATGATAGACGATGCAAATTGTTTCCGTAGGTATTATTGTTCATTTTGAAAATTCAATAAAAATACATTTATGCATAGACTAGCAGTATAGCCCAGCATTGCTCGGGTGTAATGAAAGCTTTAAAACTAATCAATGGTCCTGGAGCTCAAACTCTTTGGACGTTGGCACGAAAGACTAAAAAGCAATAGTTGTTTCCAGTTAAAGCGAAACCGTAGACTGAAAGAAAAATGATTGGATGTAAGTCAAATTTTGATTTCCTGGTATCGATATCAAATAAGTTTTTTTCGTAGTAAACTGAATTTTGAAGGCAAAATAAGTCCTCTGAGTAAATGGTATCATGGCTGAGACTAAGAACTACAATTATTATAGGGGGTATCTTATCTTATTTATTCCTTTTCTAGTTGTAGTAGGATTCCGTTCTAGTGAAGGGTAATTGTATACCGTTGCAGGGTAATGGAATTTGGCCTTGTGGGAAGATAGCCCACTATAATTCATAAAATGATTATGAAATCAAGAAAGAGTATTTGAGTATCAAATAACATTTATATATACATATTTCAATTAATGTTTTTGCAATTAAAATAATACTTGAAATAAAAGTCCAACGGAGGTTATAATGTTCCTGGAAAATATAATGCTGAAAAGATAAAAGGCTAAGAAGTGTGGAAGCGTCTTGTAGGTAAGGGGATGTTCATTTTGAAGTTGCCGCTCTTAAGGTCAGTAAGTCAGTAAGTTGGTTTGTGTGGAATGAAGAGGTTAGTAAGTACTTATGAGACAGGGAGAAGGAAAGAGGTAAGCATAGTAGCCGCTCGACTTAGGTCAAGGGAGAAACTAATCAGTTCGTCTCCGCCGGTCTGTTTGTCTAACGATGCTTTGTTTGTCTCGGCTTTTTATATCGGTCTTTTGGATCGCAACAGCTTGTTTTGGAATTTCATATTTGAATTTGATTCTGGGCTTCCCATTGGCTGGTAAATAAAATTCGTGTAGGCTCGCGAAATGGAAATTTGATATTTGATTAATTTTTATTTTTCACCCGGAACATCTGCGCTAACTCGGATGCGCACAACGAGTTTTAGTCATTTGCCTTTTTGTTGTGAGAGAGCCAACATCCGGTTTCTAGCTTTTGTTCGGTCGGTATCACCACATTATACTTACTTAAGACCAAACCCGAAGCAAAAACTAAAATAAAAGGGCTGCAAAAATACATACAGGTAGATAAACAGACACACACACAAACATCTTGCCTTTTATATATATATTATCGATTTTCTGCACTATTGTAAGAACTGTGACCTTGAAACTTCTGAATATCGTTTCTTATGTGTTTGTCTATGAGTGTATCAAATTTGATTAAAATCGGACCACTCCTTCTATAACCCGACTTTTTCAATTATCGATTTTCGACATTTATTTGTTGGTACCTCGACACAAAACCTAGCTAAAAATACTCGCAGACTCTTATAGTACAACTGTGGAAATTTTCAAGACAATCGTTTCAGCCGTTTTGGAGTCTATAGGTAACGGACACACACACACAGACATATATATATACACACACACACACACACAGACAAAGTTCCATTTATGAATAAGTTTAGATAGATTTAAATCAAGATGATAAGGCTCCAAGAATGCAAAGACGCAGAAATTGGACATGAGATGAACGAGAGCGTATGATTACTGACCCCATTCCAGAAGAAGATTCAGCAACATTCAAGTGGGGTCCTATGCAAATCAATCCAATGTCACTCCTACGCACATACAATTAAAGCTATAGACTTATTGGTACTTTCAAACAACTTTATCTTAAAACCAGCTGTAAACTTTTGAACACTAAAGTATGGATTTTGCTGAAGAACCTCGCCGGAAACGTACAATTACGCAGCGAAAAGAGAAACATGTAAATGTATATTCCATGCATAGACTCAACATATGAGTTCCGATCGTGTTAGAAAAATTCAAATAATAGAAAGAAATTTTAAAACCAATCAAGACACTTCTTGAGAGTTCGAGAACTGGGAAAATTTGATACACTCACGATCTATAAAAAACAGTTAAACTGATCCACGTCAGAGAAAGATATTCCCAAAAGGAAGCAAAATCTGTCTCTCCGTGTTGGACACTATGACCTCGGATAGAGATAAATCCAAACGAGGCTGAAGGGCAGAGTTGAAGTGTAGGGAGCTGGTTAATGTTTTGTTTTTTTTTTTGGTCCTTGTGTCATTCTCTTGAATTTCATGATTACTGAATTACGAAACACTGTCATTCTACTGAGCACTTTTATATGAATTTTGTTTATTAAATTGCAATAAACTGGCATTATTTATTGACTTTTGTGGTTATTGAATTACAATACCCTGGCATTCTATTGAACATTTTGTTTATTAAAATAAAATATACAGGCATTCTCTTGGTCTTTTTGTCTGTTATATTACAATACCATGGTTTCAATTGAACTCTCATTGGCATTCTGTTAAACTTTTTGTTTATTGACCAACAATTCTTTTTATTCACTGAATTACCATAACCTGTCATTCAATTGAACTTATGTTTATGAATTTAAGACATTCGGACTTTTATTCTCTCAGTTCTCCAACACAACAACACGCATCGCCCTTGAGAACCCGATAGGTCTCTCTCTCTCTCTCTCTCTCTCTCACTCTCTCTCTCTCTCTCTCTCTCTCTCTCTGACTCATTTTTAATTTAGGCATATTTATATTAAAGACACTTGTAAACTGATCTGTGTTCCAACAATATTCATAAAACCTTTGAATCTAATACATGTAACTTGAACTTGATGGGCTTTGGCACTGGGATCATATTTATTTTTGTGTCAAAAAAACTACAGTCTTTTTGGCTTTGCTGTCTTCTTATTACACACATCTGTATACATAAGCGCATTCATACTCACATCTATGTGCAACCAAGGACACACACACTAGCTTAATGTAACTTTCGATGTTTTAATAATTTCACAAATTGACCTTCGAATCTGATACATGTCATTTAAACTTGGTGAGGTTTGGTACTAGAATCATATTTATTTCTTGTCTAAATAAAACTACTGTTTTTTTGGCATTACTGTCTTCTTATCACCTACATAACCGCACAGTGTCACATTATTGACTTACGATAACCTGTCATTCTATGAAACCTTCTGTTTATTGAATTAAAATACTGCGGCATTCTATTGAACTTTTTATTTACTGAATTACAATAACCTGCCGTTCTATTGAACTTCTGGTTTATTGATTTACAATAAACTTGCCTTCTTTTTTTTTTTTTTTTTTTTTGTTTATTGAATTACAAAGCACTGGCACTCTTTGATCTTCTTATTTATTGAATTAAAATAACCGCTCCATCTCTCGATTTTCTTGTTTATTGAATTTCAATACCCTTGCATACTATTGAACATCTTACTTACTGAATTACAATGACATGGCATTGTACTGAACTTTTTATATATTGAGTTGCAATACCATGGCATTCTATTGAAATTCTTGTTTATTGAGTTGCAATAACCTAGCATTCAACTGAACTTCTTATTTACTGAGTTAAAATAATCTGTCATTTTATTAAATTTTATGTTTATTGAATTACAATACCCAGACATTCACCTGCACTTTCTTTTTATTGAATTACAGTAACGTAGCATTCTATATAAATACTAGTAGTATAGCCCGGTGTTGCTCGGGTGTAATGAAAGCTTTAAAACTAATCCATGGTCCTTGAGCTGAGACTCTTTGGACATTGGCACGAAAGACTAAAAAGCAATAGTTGTTTCCAGTTAAAGCGAAATCGTAGACTGAAAGAAAAATGAATGGATGTAAGTCAAATTTTGATTTCCTGGTATCGATATAAAATTTTCTGCACTATTGTAAGGACTGTGACCTTGAAACTTCTGAATATCGTTTCTTATGTCTTTGTCTATGAGTGTATCAAATTTGATTAAAATCGGACCACTCCTTCTATAAGCCGATTTTTTCGATTATCGATGTTCGATATTTGTCGAGGGTACCTCGAGACAAAATCTAGCTAAGAACACTCGCAGACGCTCATAGTACAACTGTATTTTCAAGAAAATCGGTTCAGCCGTTTCGGAGTCTATAGGTAACAGACACACACACACAGACACACACACACAATTCATAAATAAGTTTAGATCTGTTTATTGAAATACAATACCTGGGCATTCTATTGTTTTTTTTTGTTTTTTTTTGTCTGTAGAATTCCAATAAATTGGCATGCTATTAAATTTCTTATTTATTGAATTAGAATTAACCGGTCACTCTCTTGAACTTCTTCTGTATTGAGTTACTATACTCTAACATTCTATTGAACTTCTTGTTTATTGAATTACAATGCCTTGGCAAATTCCTTAAACTGCTTATTTATTGAAATTACATTAGTATTCTCTTGAACTCCTTTGTTTATTGAATTACAATTCACTGGTATTCTATTGAAGTTCTTGTTTATTAAATTACAATACACTGGCATTCTCTTGAAATTCATATTATTGATTTATAATATCCTGGATTCGTGTAGAGAATTTTATTCTTTGAATTACAATATCCGGAATTTCTTCGCATTCATATTTATTGAATTACAGTACCCGGTCATTCTCTTGAATGTGTTTTTTATTGTATTACATTACACTAGCATTTTATTGAACTTCTTGTCTACTGAATTACAGTACCCGGGTCATTCTCTTGAATGTGTTTTTTATTGTATTACATTACACTAGCATTTTATTGAACTTCTTGTCTACTGAATTACAGTACCCGGTCATTCTCTTGAATGTGTTTTTTATTGTATTACATTACACTAGCATTTTATTGAACTTCTTGTCTACTGAATTACAGTACCCGGGCATTCTCTTGAATGTGTTTTTTATTGTATTACATTACACTAGCATTTTATTGAACTTCTTGTCTACTGAATTACAGTACCCGGTCATTCTCTTGAATGTGTTTTTTATTGTATTACATTACACTAGCATTTTATTGAACTTCTTGTCTACTGAATTACAGTACCCGGTCATTCTCTTGAATGTGTTTTTTATTGTATTACATTACACTAGCATTTTATTGAACTTCTTGTCTACTGAATTACAGTACCCGGGCATTCTCTTGAATGTGTTTTTTATTGTATTACATTACACTAGCATTTTATTGAACTTCTTGTCTACTGAATTACAGTACCCGGTCATTCTCTTGAATGTGTTTTTTATTGTATTACATTACACTAGCATTTTATTGAACTTCTTGTCTACTGAATTACAGTACCCGGTCATTCTCTTGAATGTGTTTTTTATTGTATTACATTACACTAGCATTTTATTGAACTTCTTGTCTACTGAATTACAGTACCCGGTCATTCTCTTGAATGTGTTTTTTATTGTATTACATTACACTAGCATTTTATTGAACTTCTTGTCTACTGAAGTACAGTACCCGGGCATTCTCTTGAATGTGTTTTTTATTGTATTACATTACACTAGCATTTTATTGAACTTCTTGTCTACTGAATTACAGTACCCGGGCATTCTCTTGAATGTGTTTTTTATTGTATTACATTACACTAGCATTTTATTGAACTTCTTGTCTACTGAATTACAGTACCCGGTCATTCTCTTGAATGTGTTTTTTATTGTATTACATTACACTAGCATTTTATTGAACTTCTTGTCTACTGAATTACAGTACCCGGGCATTCTCTTGAATGTGTTTTTTATTGCATTACATTACACTAGCATTTTATTGAACTTCTTGTCTACTGAATTACAGTACCCGGTCATTCTCTTGAATGTGTTTTTTATTGTATTACATTACACTAGCATTTTATTGAACTTCTTGTCTACTGAATTACAGTACCCGGGCATTCTCTTGAATGTGTTTTTTATTGTATTACATTACACTAGCATTTTATTGAACTTCTTGTCTACTGAATTACAGTACCCAGTCATTCTCTTGAATGTGTTTTTTATTGTATTACATTACACTAGCATTTTATTGAACTTCTTGTCTACTGAATTACAGAACCCGGTCATTCGCTTGAATGTGTTTTTTATTGTATTACATTACACTAGCATTTTATTGAACTTCTTGTCTACTGAATTACAGAACCCGGTCATTCGCTTGAATGTGTTTTTTATTGTATTACATTACACTAGCATTTTATTGAACTTCTTGTCTACTGAATTACAGTACCCGGGCATTCTCTTGAATGTGTTTTTTATTGTATTACATTACACTAGCATTTTATTGAACTTCTTGTCTACTGAATTACAGTACCCGGGCATTCTCTTGAATGTGTTTTTTATTGTATTACATTACACTAGCATTTTATTGAACTTCTTGTCTACTGAATTACAGTACCCGGTCATTCGCTTGAATGTGTTTTTTATTGTATTACATTACACTAGCATTTTATTGAACTTCTTGTCTACTGAATTACAGTACCCGGGCATTCTCTTGAATGTGTTTTTTATTGTATTACATTACACTAGCATTTTATTGAACTTCTTGTCTACTGAATTACAGTACCCGGGCATTCTCTTGAATGTGTTTTTTATTGTATTACATTACACTAGCATTTTATTGAACTTCTTGTCTACTGAATTACAGTAACCGGTCATTCTCTTGAATGTGTTTTTTATTGTATTACATTACACTAGCATTTTATTGAACTTCTTGTCTACTGAATTACAGTACCCGGTCATTCGCTTGAATGTGTTTTTTATTGTATTACATTACACTAGCATTTTATTGAACTTCTTGTCTACTGAATTACAGTACCCGGTCATTCTCTTGAATGTGTTTTTTATTGTATTACATTACACTAGCATTTTATTGAACTTCTTGTCTACTGAATTACAGTACCCGGTCATTCGCTTGAATGTGCTTTTTATTGTATTACATTACACTAGCATTTTATTGAACTTCTTGTCTACTGAATTACAGTACCCGGTCATTTCCTTGAATGTGTTTTTTATTGTATTACATTACACTAGCATTTTATTGAACTTCTTGTCTACTGAATTACAGTACCCGGTCATTCTCTTGAATGTGTTTTTTATTGTATTACATTACACTAGCATTTTATTGAACTTCTTGTCTACTGAATTACAGTACCCGGTCATTCTCTTGAATGTGTTTTTTATTGTATTACATTACACTAGCATTTTATTGAACTTCTTGTCTACTGAATTACAGTACCCGGGCATTCTCTTGAATGTGTTTTTATTGTATTACATTACACTAGCATTTTATTGAACTTCTTGTCTACTGAATTACAGTACCCGGTCATTCGCTTGAATGTGTTTTTTATTGTATTACATTACACTAGCATTTTATTGAACTTCTTGTCTACTGAATTACAGTACCCGGTCATTCTCTTGAATGTGTTTTTTATTGTATTACATTACACTAGCATTTTATTGAACTTCTTGTCTACTGAATTACAGTACCCGGTCATTCGCTTGAATGTGTTTTTTATTGTATTACATTACACTAGCATTTTATTGAACTTCTTGTCTACTGAATTACAGTACCCGGTCATTCTCTTGAATGTGTTTTTTATTGTATTACATTACACTAGCATTTTATTGAACTTCTTGTCTACTGAATTACAGTATCCAGGCATTCTCTGATGTGTTTTTTATTGTGTTAAGTACACTAGCATTTTATTGAACTTCTTGTCTACTGATTACATTTGAGCATTCTCTTGAATGTGTTTTTATTGTATTACATTACACTGGCATTTATTGAACTTCTTGTCTACTGAATTACAGTACGGGCATTCTCTTGAATGTGTTTTTATTGTATTACATTACACTAGCATTTTATTGAACTTCTTGTCTACTTCCGATTACACAATGCCCGGTGCTCTATCTGAATGTGTTTTTTATTGTATTACATGCCACTAGCATTTTGTTGAACTACTTGTCTACTGAATTACAGTACCCGGTCGTTAGCTTGAATATGTTTTTGTTATATTGCATACACTAACATTTATTGAACTCCTTGTCTACTGAATTACAATGCCCGGTCATTCTCTTGAATGTGTGTTTTTATTGTATTGTTACACTAGCATTTTATTGAACTTTTGTCTGCAAATTACAGTACCGATTACATTATATAAGCAGGTATGTTTTTTATTATTACATTATAATTTTATTGAAATTCTTGTCTACTGAATTACAGTACCGGTCATTAAACGTTGTTTTATTATGTTGTTACACTACTTGTTTTGTTGAACTTCTTGTCTGCTGATTTGATGCCGGTCAATCTCTTGAATGTGTTTTTTGTTATGTACATTACACTAGCATTTTAATGAACTTCTTCCTTTACTGAATTGCAGTACCGTCATTCTCTTGAATGTGTTTTTATTATTACATTACACATGTATTTTATTGAACTTCTTGTCTACTGAATTACAGTACGGTCATTCTCTTGAATGTGTTTTTTATTGTATTACATTACACTAGCATTTATTGAACTTCTTGTCTACTGAATTACAGTACTTGGGCATTCTCTTGAATGTGTTTTTATTGTATTACAATACTATGTTTATTGAACTTCTTGTCTACTGAATTACAGTACCGTTAATTCATGAATGTGTTTTTATTGTATTACATTACTAGCATTTTAATGAACTTCTTGTCTACTGAATTACAGTGCCGGTCATTCGCTTGAATGTGTTTTATGTATTACATTACACTAGCATTTTATTGAACTTCTTGTCACTGATTACAGTACTTGATTATTTCAACGAATGTGTTTTTTATTGTATTACATTATAGCATTTTATTGAACTTCTTGCCTCTACTAGATACAGTACAGTCATTCGCTTGAATGTGTTTTTATTGTATTACATTACTATTTTATTGAACTTCTTGTCTGCTGAATTACAGTACCCGGTCATTCGCTTGGATGTGTTTTTTATTGTATTACATTACACTAGCATTTTTATTGAACTTCTTGTCTACTGAATTACAGTACCCGGTCATTCAACGAATATGTTTTTTATTGTATTACATTACATAGCATTTATTGAACGTACTACTGAATTACAGTGCCGGTCGTTTGCTATACTCTTGAATGTGTTTTTTATTATTACATTACACTAGCATTTAAAGCCATGAACTATACATCTGCTGAATTACAGTACCCGGTCATTATCTTGAATGTGTTTTTTATTGTATTACATTACACTAGCATTTTATTGAACTTCTTGTCTACTGAATTACAGTACCCGGTCATTCGCTTGAATGTGTTTTTTATTGTATTACATTACACTAGCATTTTATTGAACTTCTTGTCTACTGAATTACAGTACCCGGTCATTCGCTTGAATGTGTTTTTTATTGTATTACATTACACTAGCATTTATTGAACTTCTTGTCTACTGAATTTTGTTTGGTCAGCTTTGAATGTGTTTTTTATTGTATTACATTATAGCATTTTATTGAACTTCTTGTCTACTGAATTACATTACCCGGTCATTCTCTTGAATATGTTTTTTTATTGTATTATTCTAGCATTTTATTGAACTTCTTGTCTACTGAATTACAGTACCCGGTCATTTTCTTGAATGTGTTTTTTATTGTATTACATTACACTAGCATTTTATTGAACTTCTTGTCTACTGAATTACAGTACCCGGTCATTCTCTTGAATGTGTTTTTTATTGTATTACATTACACTAGCATTTTATTGAACTTCTTGTCTACTGAATTTAATTTTGGTCATTCTCTTGAATGTGTTTATTGTATTACATTACTTTATTTTATTGAACTGTTCTGTACTGAATTACAGTAGGTCATTCTCTTGAATGTGTTTTTTATTGTATTATTACACTAGCATTTTATTAAACTTCTTGTCTACTGAATTACAGTACCCGGTCATTCTCTTGAATGTGTTTTTATTGTATTACATTACACTAGCATTTTATTGAACTTTGTCTACTGAATTACAGTACCCGGTCATTCTCTTGAATGTGTTTTTATTGTATTACATTACACTAGCATTTTATTGAACTTCTTGTCTACTGAATTACAGTACCCGGGCATTCTCTTGAATGTGTTTTTTGTTATTACATTACACTAGCATTTTATTGAACTTCTTGTCTACTGAATTACAGTACCCGGCATTCTCTTGAATGTGTTTTTTATTGTATTACATTACACTAGCATTTTATTGAACTTCTTGTCTACTGAATTACAGTACCCGGGCATTCTCTTGAATGTGTTTTTTATTGTGGTTACATTACACTAGCATTTTATTGAACTTTGTCTACTGAATTACCGTACCCGGTCATTCTCTTGAATGTGTTTTTTATTGTATTACATTACACTAGCATTTTATTGAACTTCTTGTCTACTGAATTACAGTACCCGGGTCATTCTCTTGAATGTGTTTTTTATTGTATTACATTACACTAGCATTTTATTGAACTTTGTCTACTGAATTACAGTACCCGGTCATTCGCTTGAATATGTTTTTTTATTGTATTACATTACACTAGCATTTTATTGAACTTGTCTACTGAATTACAGTACCCGGTCATTTCTTGAATGTGTTTTTTATTGTATTACATTACACTAGCATTTTATTGAACTTCTTGTCTACTGAATTACAGTACCCGGTCATTCTCTTGAATGTGTTTTTTATTGTATTACATTACACTAGCATTTTATTGAACATCTACTGAATTACAGTACCCGTCATTCTCTTGAATGTATTGTTAAATTACATTACACTAGCATTTTATTGAACTTCTTGTTCACTGAATTACAGTACGGTCATCTTGAATGTGTTTTTTATTGTATTACATTACACTAGCATTTTATTGAACTTCTTGTCTACTGAATTACAGTACCCGGTCATTCTCTTGAATGTGTTTTTTATTGTATTACATTACACTAGCATTTTATTGAACTTCTTGTCTACTGAATTACAGTACCCAGGCATTCTCTTGAATGTGTTTTTTATTGTATTACATTACACTAGCATTTTATTGAACTTCTTGTCTACTGAATTACAGTACCCGGGCATTCTCTTGAATGTGTTTTTTATTGTATTACATTACACTAGCATTTTATTGAACTTCTTGTCTACTGAATTACAGTACCCGGGCATTCTCTTGAATGTGTTTTTTATTGTATTACATTACACTAGCATTTTATTGAACTTCTTGTCTACTGAATTACAGTACCCGGTCATTCTCTTGAATGTGTTTTTTATTGTATTACATTAAACTAGCATTTTATTGAACTTCTTGTCTACTGAATTACAGTACCCGGGCATTCTCTTGAATGTGTTTTTTATTGTATTACATTACACTAGCATTTATTGAACTTCTTGTCTACTGAATTACAGTACCCGGGCATTCTCTTGAATGTGTTTTTTATTGTATTACATTACACTAGCATTTTATTGAACTTCTTGTCTCCTGAATTACAGTACCCGGTCATTCTCTTGAATGTGTTTTTTATTGTATTACATTACACTAGCATTTTATTGAACTTCTTGTCTACTGAATTACAGTACCCGGTCATTCTCTTGAATGTGTTTTTTATTGTATTACATTACACTAGCATTTTATTGAACTTCTTGTCTACTGAATTACAGTACCCGGGCATTCTTTTGAACTACTTAATTATTGAATTACATTAACCTGTCAATCTTTTGTACTTCTTTATTGAATCACAACACCCTGTCATTCAATTGAACCTCTGTTAATTGAAATAAGGCATTTAATTGAACTTCTTGTTTACTGAATTGCAATAACCTGCCATTCTTTTTAACTTCAATTTTTATTAATTTACAATACACTGGAATTCTACTGAACTTCTTGTTTATTGGTTTATAATAACCTCGTATTCACTTGAATAAAAATAACCTGTCATTTTATTGAAGATTATGTTTATTGAATTGCAATGCCTAGGCATTAGCTTTAACTTCTTGTTTATTCAATTATAATAATCTGGCTTTCTATAAACCATCTGCTTATTGAATTACAATATCCTGGCATTCAATTGAGCTTTTATTGAATTACAATGCACTGGCATTCTATTGAACTTCTTATTTATTGAATTAGAATAACCGGTCACCCCCTTGAATTTTTCTTTAATTAATATTCTACTGAAATTCTTCTCCGTTAAATTACAGTACCCTGGCATTCCATTGAACTTCTTATTTATACAATATGCAGGCATTCTTTTGAACATTTTATTTGGTGAATTTATCATAACTTCTCGTTCCTTTGGGCCTTATGCTTATTGAATTACAACACGCTGACATTCTACTGAAGTCTTTGTTTATTGAATTACAAAATTCTGCCATTTTATTTAACCTTCTGTTAATTGAAATACAACACCACGTCCTTCTATTGAACTTCTTATTGACCTAATTACAATACACTGGCATTCTATTGGCATTCTATTGAAATTTTCTTTATTAGATTACAATACGCTGGCATTCTATTGTACTTTTTTATTGAATTACAATAAACTAGCAACGTTTTAGAATTTGTATTTATTGAATTACAATATCGTGCCATTCTATTGAACTCTTCTTATTTATTTATTTATTTATTTATTGTACGCTGATAATCTATTGATCTTTTTGTTTATTGAAATAAAATACACTAGCATTCTATTGAGATCCTTATCTATTGAATTACAATAGTCTAGCATTCTTTTGAAAGTTTTATTTATTGAATTATAAAACACTGATATTTTGGGGAATTTTTGTTTGTAGAATTACAATACCTTTTCATTATATTTAACTTCTTTTTATTTAATTACAATACGTTGGCATTCTATTGAACTTTTCTATAATTTAATTACAATACTTTGGCATTCTATTAAACATTTCTTTATTTAACTACAATACGTTGGCATTCTATTGAACTTTTCTTTATTTAATTACAATACGTTGGCATTCTATTGAACTTTTCTTTAATTAATTACAATACATTTGCATTCTATTGAAATCTTCTTTATTAGATTACAATACGTTGGCATTCTATTGAACTTTTCTTTATTTAATTACAATACTTTGGCATTCTATTAAACATTTCTTTATTTAACTACAATACGTTGGCATTCTATTGAACTTTTCTTTATTTAATTACAATACGTTGGCATTCTATTGAACTTTTCTTTAATTAATTACAATACGTTTGCATTCTATTGAAATCTTCTTTATTAGATTACAATACGTTGGCATTCTATTGAACTTTTTTTTATTTAATTGCAATACGTGGCATTCTTTTGGACTTTTTGTTTATTCAAATATGCTTAATTTTATTAAATAATTACTTAAGAATTAAAATTAATTTCCGAACGTGTATTCGTCAAAAAAATTCATGTCCGAATTTTATCGGCGTTCCTACATGAAATAAGAAGCTTCTCCTTTCTGTAAATTGCACTTCTTCTGATCAGATTTTCATGAATTAAAATTAATTTTGGGGATATTATTCTGTCTTATGTATATGAATTCACTGAAATTAACTGAAGATTCAAAATGAAACATGATTACAATTTACATCTGCTGTACACTTCAGTCTAGTAAACTTGCTGGCAGTAAGAACGTGCGCTTTCAATCTTTCAATAAAGCACTTGTGCTCATTCGTGACCATCGAAATACGGGCTGCTCTATAAACCAGCGAGTGTCCGTCACTCTGTCCCCAATTCAACGTGACTCAAATTCAATGACAGCTTCCTTGCTGTCCACTAATTATTGGCTTTGTCAGCGGCAGCGGCTGTCCGGCCGTGTCCACTCTAATGACTACGTATCGGTCACAATTTCTCTTTTATTGCCGCCAAAGGAGAATAAGGCATGAATTTCGGGAACATTCCAGGGAAAATACATGATAACTCTGGATGCACGCGTTTGCAAAGGCTGCATGGATTTCTATAGACATATTTTCTAAATTTAACATAGTTTGGCATAAGGTTACCAAAATAGAGAAACTAGTGAGGAAGGTAAGATCTCACGGGGAATTAATTGCAAAGTTATATAACACTGGTTCCTAAACGAACAGTTACAATATATATATATATATATATATGACGGTCTCAAGGATTCTTCTGAGGGTTGAAGATTAACTGAAAAAAACACTAATAATTAAATAAGGATCTTAAATGCTTAGTGTAAACGAGTCGACAAGTCCGGTTTACGCTAGTGTAAAAAAATGTCGATATTGGTCTAGTTTACAAGCACTTGTGAATGATCTACTACTCTGGAAATCTAGCCATGTCGCAAGTTGGGCTGGACGCCCAGCAAACACCTACATTGATCACCTGTTATGACACAGAAGATAATCTTAATGACCTTCCATACTTGATTCATGTCCATAATGGTAGACGTGTGTTAGTGAGCCGTTGACAGTCCTCTAGAGCTCACAAAGATGGAATCGTCTATTGACCGAAATAGCTATATAAATAAAGCTTAATAGCAGTCATGATTTCGGAGTGTCATTGACAATTATTATCCGACTGCAACTTGAACAACTTAACCTCTCCTCTCTTTCTCTTGCATCGTGGAATGAAAAGATACACAGTGAAATGTAGATAAACTACTTTATTACAAGAGTGTTACAACCAAGATATATATACAATATTTACGGTCTCCCGCAGTAGTAGGTGTTACTTCCCGAAGTCCGTGATAATGACAACTCCCGAGCAAAGCGCACATTGTCTTTTATACATCCGGGCGACCGGATGTCACATGGTACGAGCCACGACACAACACTTTCTAATTATATCACGGATATTGTGCTGTAGATATTTCAGTACACATTATCTGGTATCGCATTGTCACCTCGGCGATACAACATCGTGATAGACTCATGACCTGATAGAATTATGATTGTCAGTGCTATGTTGACCGAATAAAACAATTAAATAATTCTATCATTAATAGAACAGTGTAGCAAGAGGCTTGTGATGTTTCATCTTTAGGAAAGTGGTTTTTATAATGAAAAATAAATGATCATCGAAAATAAGCATTTGAACTCAGTCAAGATTGCAAAAAGATGATTGGCCAGCTCCAGCACTGATATAGCAGCTATACTCTATTTTTAGTCCAATTTTAAACTTATAATGATCGTTCATTGCAGATGAAGTCATGTACTATCTGGAGTTGTAATGAAGCCAACCATTTTTCCAGTATCTTTAGCGATTGATAAATATGTCTTCCACTTGAGATCTGGAGTAAATACAGTCAAAGCAAAATAGATTCTTTGAAAGTTCAACCATTCATCATGACTTTTGAGGATTCAGTGATGATGAAAATTTACTAGCTTTGATTTTAAAGTAACAGAATACGTTTTCAACAGCGAAAAGGAAACTATTAGGATTTCTTACTCTTGAGCATGCAACATACAATTTTCTCATGCGTATTTATTTATTTCTCGCGCAAAACTCCAACTATTTAAAGCGTTTGGCCTTGTGACTTGTTTATAGTTCTCACAAATGCTAGACCAAACTAGAAAGGTTTATTAGTCCCACAGATTTGAAGAAAGCAAATTAGGTTTATATATATATAGTCATCCGCAGACAGAACTGTTTCGCTGTATCACAGCTCATCAGTACGGTTAGACACCGATTGCTTTTTAACCCAGGATTGAAACCCGACCGAATTGGCGTCAGTCAGCGATTCTACCTGTGGGCTATGGGCGTTCGATAGAAGAAGACAGGCTTTTTAGCGTGTATATTATCATTATACGTGCCCAATAGCCAGAGTGCTCTAATTCATTTTACTGAATAAGTGCAATGGGTAAATTATCGCAATGTTATATATTTAAATTAGCACACGCGTATTGTCTGTTTTTTTTTTCGATTTTACAGTGTAGTAGAGTCAGTTGGGTATCATCTGTGAAAAAAGAACACCACGACGGAATTCACTCCACTAGAAATTTAGAAACAGCATACTGTACTTCTTGGCATTCGCGCTAGAAGTTCCAATACCAACATTTCATAGTGTTTGGGTGTCAATCTGAGCACAAGGCAAGAGGATTAAAAAAGAATCGGATAATAATTTCTTTAATTTCATTTTATAGGACATCATGGTAAACGATATCTTTTAAGAAAATTTCTTTTGCTCTTTTTACCTTTTTAACAGAGAACGAAGAAAATCATAGGATTTCTTACTCTTGAGGATGCAACATATAACTGGTCATGCTTAAATATTTCTTTCTGGAGCCAAATTTCAACTGTTTGAAGCGTTTGATCTTATGATTTGTTTATAGTTCTCTCAAACGCAGGACAAACTGAAAACTATATTTTTATATATAAAAACTCAAAGAAATGATATGGAATAAAAGATTTTCTATTTATTAAATAAGTATTTGTTATTTTAATCATTAATTTTTTATTAAACAGTAAGGGTATTTTGTATGTTAATAATAAAACATCATCCGCCCGTGCATTCAATACTGCTGCCATATCTGGTCGGGTGCTCCAGCTATCCAACTAGAGGTCCTTGACAAAATCCAACGAAGAATATATAAGGTGATCAATCCTGACTTGGCAGCTCAGATACAGTCACTTTCTCACCGGTGCAATGTGGGTTCCCTGTGTTTCTTCTACAAATATTTTCACGGCTTCCGCTCCGATGAACTTAGCTCACTGGTGACCCCTATATATGAATTTGCTCGAGTCCCAAGATTAGCAACTAGCCCGACTCTTTTACTGTCAAACCAATAAAATGCAAACACAAATTCTACTCCATCAGCTTCTTTTCTCGTACTTTCTGCCTGTGGAATTCCCTTCCGTTTAATTGCCTCCCCGACAGCTACAATATCCAAGAATTTATTTGTTAAGTCAATAGTCATCGCCTATCTCATTAACCTGCATCCTCTCTCATGCTTGTTTCGCTATCCATTCTACTTTCATCAGTATTCTCATCCTTCTCTTATCCATTCTCTGACACTCCCTATAACCTGTCACTCTTTCCCAAACTTCCCTCCTATGTAAACCCCTGCACACCAGTTGCATTAAACTGCCTTGCTTGGGGCGATAGGGTTAAAAAAAATAATTTTTCTAAAAATGAATGAAAATTTAAAAAGGTACGGACCCTAGGAAAACTAACTCTACTTTGTACCCCCTTAGCTGTGCATTTCTCCCAAAACTTTGGTTTCGATCTATCAATGTCAGGTTATTTTATTGGGTGCGATGGACGGACGGTTTAACGAACGGAATCACCGAATTTTCTTTTGAAGTATTGAAAGTTACAAGTCAATTTTCCTTCCATCCATGATTCAGATAAGAGATCAACTGCTAAACTCTATCAGCTATACTAAGCAGAGCTATAAAACAAGCTCTACTCTACTATTAGTAGTACTAGGCCTTCGTTGGTCAGAGTTGACCATGGGTAGCATCCTAGTTGTCTGCTTGACTGGAGCATAGGCATCTGTGACTGTAAAAGCCGATGCGGGAGTGACAGTCTTTGATGCAGAGGTTACATTCATGTTTTGTTTTTGGTCTGTTATTTTGCTTCCTGCGAACCCGCCTCTCCATGGTGACTTGTGTTAGTTGCTCCTCCCTTAATTTAAGTTGTTGGGCCAGGGTTCCTCTCCATTTGAACCGGCTGACTGCTACGCTCTCCCATAACTCCGTATTCATGCCCACATCTTTCATATCGCGTTTTATGATGTCACGATACCGCAGTTGTGGCCACCAGCTCTCCATACAGGATGTCTTTTGGAATGCGATCGTTTGGCATGCGGTGGACATGGCCTAGCCAGAGGAGTCTGCGCTGTTTAAGAAGTATGAACGTGGTAGGCAGACTGACTTGAGACAGAACCTCAGTGTTAGGCACCTTGTCTTGCTATGAAATTCCCAATATACGTCGGATACTTCTCACGTGGAAGGTGTTCAGACTATTACACTATTAACCACTAGCTAAAAGTAGAAGAGGTGAAGTTATACCTGTCCAAGAATATTTATATGAGAGTGAATGCACAGGTATTAGCTTAAATTTAAACTTAGCATGCCATTCCACCATTACTGTTATGCTGCATGCACATTCCTTGTCTATGCATTGGGATGTTTCGTCTTTGGGAAAGAGGTTGTAGGGTGGAAGATAACTCATCGTTGACATGTGTACGTATATAATTTTGAACACTGTCTCGGCTGTCTAATTCTAACAGATCCAAGAAACCAATGCCTGTTTCAGGGTACTTATCATGTCAGATTTACTCCCTTGGAAATAAAATTAATTTGTGGCCGAACTATAACATAGAACATTCCCACCGATATGACGCGGTTTTCCACTACCTTTTCTACAAATATTAATGAAAATATATTTTCATGGCAACTGATCCGCTGGACTTTTCCCCTTGTGCCCCATCCACGTAAATTATGAATGCTCCTAACCCTTTTACCGTTGAAATAGTTAAATGCAACTGCCACTTCTACTCTAAAAGTTTCTTTTCTCGCAATTACTGAGAGTAGAACTCTCATTTGCTTGCTTTCCATTGTAGCTACAATTTACAAAAATTTAAATGCAACGTCAAATGGTATCTTCTATCTTCCTGAAACCTGTTCATCTTTTATCCTTTCTTCAATATCCCCCTATACCCAGTCTTTCTTCAATATCCCCCTATACCCAGTCTTTCTTCAATATCCCCCTATACCCAGTCTTTCTTCAATACCCCTATACTCAGTCTTTCTTCAATACCCCCTATACCCAGTCTTTCTTCAATACCCCCTATACTCAGTCTTTCTTCAATACCCTCTATACCCAGTCTTTCTTCAATACCCCCTATACCCAGTTTTTCTTCAATACCCCCTATACCCAATCTTTCTTCAATACCCCCTATACCCAGTCTTTCGTCAATACCCCCTATACCCAGTCTTTCTTCAATACCCCCTATACCCAGTCTTTCTTCAATATCCCCCTATACCCAGTTTTTCTTCAATACCCCCTATACTCAGTCTTTCTTCAATACCCCCTATACCCAGTCTTTCTTCAATACCCCCTATGCCCAGTCTTTCTTCAATACCCCCTATACTCAGTCTTTCTTCAATACCCCCTATACCCAGTCTTTCTTCAATACCCCCTATACTCAGTCTTTCTTCAATATCCCCCTATACCCAGTTTTTCTTCAATACCCCCTATACCCAGTTTTTCTTCAATACCCCCTATACCCAGTCTTTCTTCAATACCCTCTATACCCAGTCTTTCTTCAATACCCCCTATACCCAGTCTTTCTTCAATACCCCCTATACTCAGTCTTTCTTCAATACCCCCTATACCCAGTCTTTCTTCAATATCCCCCGATACCCAGTCTTTCTTCAATACCCCCTATACCCAGTCTTTTCTCTCAATGTAACTACCTGTGCACTAGTTGCGTTCCCTCATTCTTCGGAGTGAAATGATTATAAAAAACGAAATATAGATTTTAAAATAAAAACTATTTAATCTTTTTTACAGACGTAATAAGATAGCATATTGTTGTGATGTCGGGGTCTGGCAAGAGACAACAATGTTCATGTCAGATTTACTTCCTCGGAAAAAAATTAATTTATTAATTTATCAACTCTTAACTCGACAGAATCAGTCATGATATTAGTACTCAGTACTCAGACAAGTCACTGCAATGCTATTATCTTCTTTTCTTTCTGGGCATTTACCCAGGACTACTTATCATGAATGGATCAATTCATTCGGGATAGGAAGGTGGATAACTAGCTCTTCCCACAACGCATGTATTATAAGTGTTATGGGACCTACCATTTTTGGACTATAATGAACTCTTCCTATTATTATGAATACCGGGAGAATATGCCTCTCAGGGTAGAGTTGTGTTGGGTTGAGTCACCCCGGGTCTAATACTTGGCAGTCAGACTGACGTGTAACACTCTTGGATTTGTTTTCTGTTTAATATATATGTTTCACTAATTCCAAAGTTCGAGTTTTCTTCCGGATCTATTCTGGGTCCACAACAATAAGGTTATTCGGAAAATTATGACAGACTAGCAGTATAGCCCGGCGTTGCTCAGGTGTAATGAAAGCTTTAAAACTAATCCATGGTCATGGAGCTCAGACTCTTTGGACGTTGGCACGAAAGACTAAAAAGCAATAGTTGTTACCAGTGAAAACGAAACCGCAGACTGAAAGAAAATGAATGAATGTAAGTCAAATTTTGATTTCCTGGTATCGATATCAAATAGATTTTTTCTGAATTTTGAATGCCTTTTAAATAAGTCCTCTGAGTAAATGGTATCATGGCTGAGACTAAGAACTACAATTATACCTATTTAGAGCCAAACTCGAAGCAAGAACTAAAAAAAGGGCTAAAAAAATACAGACATACAGGCAGATAAACAGACGCACACACAAACATCTTGCCTTGTATATATATATATATATATATATATATATTATCGATTTTCTGCACTATTGTAAGAACTGCAACCTTGAAACTTCCGAATATCGTTTCTTATGTCTTTGTCTATAAGTGTATCAAATTTGATTAAAATCGGACCACTCCTTCTATAACCCGATTTTTTTCGATTATCGATCTTTGATATTTATTTGGAGTACCTCGACACAAAACCTAAATAAGAAAACTCACAGACGCTTATAGTACAACTGTGTAAATTTTCAAGACAATCGTTTCAGCCGTTTCGGAGTCTATAGGTAATGGACACACACACAGACACACACACAGACACACACACACACACACACACACACAGACACAGCTACATTTATAAATAAGTTTAGATAGATTTTAAATTCAAATTTTATTCCTGAATTAATGTATTTAAACACTGTTTAAATCTTTTAAAATAAGAACATCAAACATTTATACATTTCTGCTATTGAGGTACAATGTATTTTATGGTTTTACGATAAAACTCTAAAGGTTTGGCCATCAGAAAATTCTTTGAGTGCAGTTACCGCGTCTTTTTTTTGCACCGGGACGTCTTTTGATCTTAAAAATTCTCATGGAGCCTGAAAAAGTGGTAGTCAGTGGGTAAGAGATCATGGAAATATGGTGGATGCGGCAAAGTCTCCTATTCCATGTCTTTGAGCTTCTGAAATGTCATCTTGGTAAGATATGGCCGAGCAATGTCATGAAGCTAAGTTGAACCTCGTTGATTAACTAGTGCTGGTCGGAGTTTGCTTAACTGAACGTACATTTTATCCCGTTGCTGGCAGAAAGAATTGGCAGTGATGCTCTGGTTGAATTCCAAAAATCTCTAATAGATAACACCAATGGCAGACTACCAAACAGTCACCATAATCTTCAGTTTGTACAATTTCCGTTTGGGGTTTTGTGTGTTTAGGTGTTTCATCATGGAGCTGATTGTTTAAGATTATCATAAAACATCTATTTTTCATCACAATTTACTATTCGATCAAAAAAAGGGGCGGACCCGAAGCAGACTACCACCACGTTTAATTTCGTTGTTTTTCTTTTTTTTTCTCTCTTTCTCTTTTTTCAGCACAGTCCTATCGATTTTTTACCTAAACTTTCCGATTATCAACAAACATTTTGAAAAATTACAGTATTTAAACAAATTTTTAGGGGGTCAGTTTCTCATACAACGTTAAAGTAAATCGATGCTCCATTTTCAATCCACTATAAGGTTGTATGAGAAACTGCTTCCCCCCTAAAATTGTTTAAATATTGAAAGTTTTGTAAATTTTTATGTCATTCGTAAAGTTCAAGGTATAAAAGATAATATTGCACTGAACAAAAGAAAAAAATATTTGATAATGAATAAATTTACAGATCATACCGGTGACTGGTTTCAAAATGGAGGCTCGATTTAATATAACGTTGTATGAAAAACTGATCCCCTTCCCCCCCAAAAAAAGATTATCAAAAAAAAAAAATTAATAATTCCAATATTTAAACAAATTGGGTGGGGTTCAGTTTCTCATACAACGTTAAAGTAAATCGATCCTCCATTTTCAATCCACTCGCGTTGGGGGTCGCTTTGTTTATGTTAATTTCGTTGTTTATCTTCTATCGAATGTTACTTAAACTTTCCGATTATCCAAAAAAAAAAATTTACAATTTACAATTTTTAAATAAATTTAGGGTAGGGGTCAGTTTCTCATAAAACGTTATAGTAAATCGATCCTCCCTTTTCAAATCACTATAAGGTTGTATGAGAAACTGTTCCCCCACGAAAATCTTTTAAGTATTTAAATTTTTGCAAATTTTTTTTTGTCATTCTTAAAGTTTAAGGCGTAAAATATTGTTATATATCACTGTACGACGACAAACAACGAGAACACGCATATATAAAAATATAAGATTATATTTCTATTCCTGACGACGAGCCTGTGTGGAACAGAGAATGGAAGAGTGAGAGCGCACATAGAATGAGTTGACGGGAGTGTAAGTCTTGCCTGTGGTGTCTCTCTGCTTCCACTGGCCGTTCTCTGCTGGCGAATCTGTGTGTCGATTTCTTTTTATAGTCTTCTAGAACCGGGACTTTTCCTTCCGGTTTTGTCTCACCTACGCAACGCCCACGTAATTCCAAGAGACACCTGTTTTGTTTACTTCCGTAGTCATTTCCGCCGCTGTCGGAAATAAGGTCAAACAAGCCCGATTCATAACCCTGCGACATCCGCTCCAGACGCCGACAGGATGTATTTCTCAAACACCTGTCCTGTCGTTCGCTGACCCCTTCATCGACGGGAAATATCATCGATTGCATCAACCTTCTTCGGGTGGGGGCTAGATTGCTATATTACAATATAAGTCCAAAACATTTGATAATTTACAGGTGGCTGTAATGTCGTACCGGCGACTGATTTGAAAATGGAGACTCGATTTACTATAACGTTATATGAGAAACTGATCCCCACCAGAAAATGTTTAAATATTGAAATTTTTCAAAATTTTTTGTCAATCGTAAAGCTAAGGGGGTAATCGATAGGACTGCGCTGAAAAAAAGTAAAAACAAATGAAAAACAACGAAATTAAACGTGGTTGTAGTCTGCTTCAGGTCCGCCAAAAAAGGATCTTTTCCAATTTCGAATTTGGCAGATAAAGAATCAAACACATTTTAAACCGATGTGCTCTTTGACTTTCTCTGGGTTTATGTGGAACCCCTACTTATTGCATTTCTTCACACTGCCATTATGACCAAGCTTGAGCTCTGGCAAAAAAAAAATAAACGCATCTCTTTCTATGTTCAAGACGTGGACTATATGTTTTTATTTACGTTCTGGAATGGACTGACATAAAATTAACCAAAGTACACTAAGAATGAACAATATATTTTTGTGCAACTATTATAAAATATTAGAACACAAAATGTTTATTCAAAACTCGGACATTATTTTCTGAATAACCAAACCACTTAAATTCTGAAAATAGCATTCTAATTATTAGGAATGTGTAATATATTTAGATATATTGCGTATTAGCAACGTTTAATATCACACACACACACACACACACACACACACACACACACACACACACACACACACACACACACAAGTAATACCTTGTTTCCTGTATGATTACTAACCCCACTTTGTAAATACTATTTTCTTCCGTAATAGATTTATTTAATATAATTTTCTGTTGTTCGTATTTATTACCGCACAACACAACATATATATATATATATATATATATATATATATATATATATATATAATTGCAATGGGTAAATTATCGCAATGTTATATATTTAAATTAGCACACGCGTATTGTCTGTTTTTTTTATTTTTTTCGATTGTACAGTGTAGTAGAGTCAGTTGGGTATCATCTGTGAAAAAAGAACACCACGACGGAATTCACTCCACTAGAAATTTAGAAACAGCCTGCTGTACTTCTTGGCATTCGCGCTAGAAGTTCCTATACCAACATTTCAGTGTTTGGGTGTCAATCTGAGCACAAGGCAAGAGGATTAAAAAAGAATCGGATAATAATTTCTTTAATTTCATTTTATAGGACATCATGGTAAACAATATCTTTTAAGAAAATTTCTTTTGCTCTTTTTACCTTTTTAACAGAGAAAGAAGAAAATCATAGGATTTCTTACTCTTGAGGATGCAACATACAACTGGCCATGCGTAAATATTTCTTTCTGGAGCCAAATTACATCTTTTTTAAGAGTTTGGCCTTGGGATTTTTTATATTACTTTCAAACGCAGGCCTAACTGGAAACGGATTCTTGTATATATAACTTAAAGAAAAGATATTGCATTTTTATTAAATAAGTATTTGTTGTTTTAATTATTAAATTGTTTTAGTATAGTGTAAATATTTTCAGTATTTACATTATTCGGACTATTATCCTTATCTTTGTTGCCATTTGTACGACGTTTCGGTGGTTGTACGCTTCGGCCATCTTTAGGTGCTAGGAATTTCGAACCGAACCCTTTATTACATTCACTGGGGTATATCATCCTCATTCTTTGCGTAAAGCCTTAAGGGTTCGGCTCAAAATTCCTAGCACCTGAAGAAGGCCGAAGCACAGTCCGAATTATATAAATATTG
This sequence comes from Ascarosepion bandense, assembly GCA_037127315.1. Classification (NCBI taxonomy): domain Eukaryota; kingdom Metazoa; phylum Mollusca; class Cephalopoda; order Sepiida; family Sepiidae; genus Ascarosepion; species Ascarosepion bandense. The sequence continues at coordinate 77,147 of JBBBDQ010002508.1, forward strand.
TAAATATCGGAGTCACGCGTCGGACCATAACAGGCGCTTCTTTGCCTCTGCTCGCAATGAGTGCAAGAAGATACTTAAAGAAGCCAGAATGAAGCAGCGCATAGCATCCCGTAAGTTCGGTTTCAAAAACTACTGGAAGCTCTGTAAAAGTGTACTAAACAATAGCAAACCCTCGATCCCCTCTCTAATCAACGAATCTGAGGTCCTTACCTCTACAACCGACAAGGCTGGGTGCTTCGCACGCAGATTCTCCACCAACTCGACACTAGACTCTTCTGGAGTATCTGTACCCGACTTCCCACTCCGAACTGAGACCCAACTGAATGACATCCACATTACCCGCTCGATAGTCTCTAACATAATTTCAAAGCTTGACCACCATAAAGTGAGCGGCGGCGACGGAATCCCAATCATTGTCCTGAAGATATGTTCCCCCTGAATTCTGCTCTGTTCTCTCCAAACTCTATAACTACTGCCTCTCTGCTTCTTGCTTTCTTGCCTGCTGGAAGTCCTCCTCCGTAGTTCCAATATATAAAAACACTGATGAACACTTTGACCCCTCTAATTATCGCCCTGTCAGCTTCCTACCGATTTTTGGCAAAGTGTTCGAAGCCATCATCAATGCCGATGTGGTTCAGCATCTCACAGCTCACAGACTATTCTCTGACAAAAAGTATGGTTTCCGCTTCACCAGGTCTACTGCTGATATGCTCACGACCATCACTGAATATATACACCAAGTTCTCGACAAGAACGGCGAAGCCCGAACTGTTGCCCTAGAAATCTCCAAAGCGTTTGGCAGAAACTGGCATGATGGCCTTCTACACAAGCTGCGAGGTTATGGTATACTTTGCCAATTGTTTGACCTTATCCAGTCATTCCTTTCAAATCGCACAATGAAGGTAGTATTGGACGGATATGCCACCCAGTACTATCATACGAACGCGGGTGTCCTTCAAGGCTCTATTCTAGTTCCTATGCTTTAGCTTATCTACATTAACGATCTCCCAGATGTAATAAGATCCCAAGCAGGTATATACGCTGACGACGATACAGTTTACTCTCGCATTGATAAAAAATCTGCTGAGGCTGACAAAGCAAACCTCGCTGCCGAGCTTGAAAAGGAGCTCCGATCTGTGGAAGACTGGGGTAAGAAATGGCTCGTGAATTTTAATGCTTCCAAAACGAAGCTGCTATCTATTAACCATCACAGACAATCGCTCCTACCCACCATTAGCATGGATCAGACTAGTCTTCCTGAAAGCAAAACACTGCGCCTTCTCAGCTTAACTCTAACAAGAAACCTCAAGTGGAATGACTATATAGTATCCATGACTAAATCCGCTGTTACGAAACTCGGTTCTCTGTGTAAGGCCAGGGAGTTTTTTTTTCCACCTAAAACAATCCTGCACATATATAAATCTACCATCCGCCCATGCATTGAATACTGCTGTCATATCTGGTCGGGTGCTCCTGCTATCCACCTAGGTGTCCTTGACAAAATCCAATGGGGAATCTGTAATGTGATAGGTCCCGACTTGGCAGCTCGGATACAGTCACTTTCTCACCGGCGCAATGTGGCTTCCCTGTGCCTCTTTTACAAATACTTTCACGACTTCTGCTCCGATGAACTTAGCCCACTGGTGCCCTCTATGTATAATTTTACTCGAGCCACAAGATTAGCAACTAGGCCCCACCCTTTTACTGTGAAACCAATAAATTGTAATTCTACTCCAGCAACTCCTTTTCTCGCACTTCCCGCCTGTGGAATTCCCTTCCGTTTACTTGCTACAAGAATTTCCAAGAATTTAAATGTAAAGTCAGTAGTCATCTCCTAACTCACTAACCTGCATCCTCTCTCTCATGCTTCTTTCTCCATCCACTTCACTCTCATCAGTATTATCATCTTTCTCTTACCTAATTCCTGAAACCCCTTATAATCTGTCACTCTTTCTCATAACTTTCCTTCTATGTAACCCCCTGCAAGACAGTGGCAATAAAATTCCTTGCTTTGGGCGATATAGTTATAAAACAAATATTTTGTACGTTAAATAATAAAACAGTTTAATTTTTCTACACAAATTAATGAACATATATTGTATTAAGCTACGCATGCTAGTAAAACCAATTATATTCTGTAACTCTTGTTTGCCGTTTACCTAAAAATTTGGTTTAGTCCGGCCAATGTTTGGATATTTTAGAATGTGCGACGAACAGAGTAACGGAAGTCACGGAATTTTATATTAAGATTAGATTGTTTCATAAGTAATTTCAACCTTTTTTTAAAAAAAATATAATTCTTCCAAAAACAAAGTACGATCCTCTTCTTTTTAATTATATATTTACCATTATTTGCAATGATTTGTAGCCACTTATCAGGAAGCTTTTCAATAGCTTTTGAGTAACATGCTACAAATTTTGACGCAGGTTTTGATATCCCATGACTAAATACTGAACCAAGTTTATAATATATCAGTCATTTAAGTGCCATACGTGATACACTCTTTGGTCGATCATGTCTCAAAAGAGACATGACTGACTGGGAAGAAGATTATTCAGCAGTAGGTTGCCATTGCGTTCTGCAGTAGATTGGTTGCCAGCCACAGCTATAGAACCCAATCTGTCCTATTATTTAACCCATAACTGGAGGGAAGAGACGGATTAATACCTTTTCCAAGAATATTTGTGCGTAAGTGAATGCAAGGAATTCAACTGGAATTCGAACTCGGCTCCCCGATTTGTTGTTCCGAGTCGATATCTACTGCACTACAACGCGCATCCTGGTGATATATAGCTTTTTTATTTATTTTCTGTCAAGCGAGATTTATTTTGGACTTACGGCCATATCACTTTGAAAACATCGTTTCCCTCATGATCACCGAAGTTAAGCAACGTTGAGATAGGTCACCGCTTTGGAATACACGGTGCTGCCCGCTACGGAGGTGCAGCTGATGCAATAGATAATGGCTTGGGATTGTAAATCGGAAAGTTAAGTTCCGATTGCCGTTGGCATCAATATATTCGTTTATGCGGAAATACATTTGGGAAAGTTATAGACCCACCTTCTTTACCACTAACTATGGGTTAATTAGTCAATTCATGTCAGCCATCAATATGTAAACTACTTTTTAAGAAAAAAGTGTTTTTGAGTAAAAAATGTTAAAATACAAATACGGAATTTTTCCAATTTATCGCCAAAATTTAAATTGACTGATAAATTTTATCATCATTTATCCATCACACCCAATGTTTGTTACTGTAACAAACTGTTTTTTATGGGGCAGGGTTGTTAGCTCCTGCACCCCCAACCCCCAAACCTGGAGGACCATTCTTGGTCCTTACGTTTACAGCACCTTGCATTCCCAAATAGTCACCCATTTAAGTACTAACCAGGTTTGATATTACTTAACTTCGGTGATCGGACGGAAACAGGTGCATCCAACACGAGATAGCCGTAGACGACAAACTTTATCAGTAATTCACAAATGTTAGTATCAAGGTACACTTTTTACATAGCCTTCCAGATAAATTTCCGGATAATTGAGGTGATGTGAGTGATGAGTAAGAACAAGAATATCAAAACACTAGAAGAACGCTACCAGGAACGGTGGGGCAAAGGAATGATGGCTGACTACGACCGGAATATCAAAGGGGACTTAAATAACATTGAACATAAGAAACAATCAAGAAAAATAAATGTTGTACTATAGTTCATATTTTCACGAAGGTTATATTTCTGCTGTTAGAATACTAAATGATTTGATGAAAGCATTTGTTGGTTTTGGTATATTCACTGGTGTTATTTTTAAAGAATTAGGATCTGATTGTTATTAAAAAAATAGTATTTCTCAATAAGCAGACCAATATTTATTGGTTTAAATACGAATTGAAAAGTCTCTAGGATTGTATTTTTTAGAAATATTGCCATCTATCAATATCTTATATAGAGAAAATATAAGAAAACATGATTTTCCCCGGAAAGTGAAACATTTCTGCACAGCAAAAACAGTATCTAATTAAGTAAGGTCACTTTCAGATTCAGCAGCCTCAAATTAGCTAAATAATAGTTTTGTTGTCTCGACACCATTTAAAAGATTTTTTTGTTGACCAATGTTATCTATAGCACCATGTATATCATATGGCCCGGCCAAAAACTGTCTGTCTATTTTTTTGTCTATTTTTGCCCAGTCGTGATTCTACTCTTCGGCGGAACCACGACTGGGTTATTGCTCTCTGCTCGGAAGCAGAGAGCGCCCTATACCCGAAGGCAGAGAGCTGACAGTGTCGCAGTTGCAGAGGCAAATGCCAACTGACATTGCCGCCAACAACATCGAGGTCTTGACACTACCACTATTTGTAGTGCATGGAATAGTTCATTTATCATTAAAGTGGTGGAGAGCGCCCTAACACCCACCTCCTAAGATTTTTTCATCAATTCTCATATGCCTTTCTTTTCGGATCCACCACCAAATGTTGCGTTGCCTTCTCTCTCTTGCGGCATTTATAGGTCGAACTTGTCGTAAATCTCTTCTATGCTATCATCTACCCTTGACAGCGTGTCTATAGCTTCTTCAGGTAATCTTTTTCTTATCTGATTCACGTGTCGTCTGTGGATAAATGTTTTGCCTTTAATCATATATAACATGTTTCCAATATGTTCCTTTATTATTCCCGGAAGCCAGGAGGCATTATTATTTTTCATTTTTGTTGAACTTCCTTTTTGGAGGTTGAGTTGTGGGTGTAAGTGCTTTTTCTCTTGGAAATTAATTTATCAAACGCCGATCGCATCTTTCTCGCGAACATCAATTCTGCAGGTGACAGTGCTGAAGGCGCAGCTTTATTTGGGGTTATCCTATAAACTTGTAGGAATAATTGCAATGCCTTCTTAGTAGGTGTCCCTGGCGCCTTTTTAATGCCCTTTTTAAGGTGTCGACAAATCTTTCAGCCAATCCGTTACTACGCGGATGGTACGGTGGAGTTTTTATATGTTCTATCTGAAACGTTTCACAAAACTCCTTGAATTCTTTCGAAGTGAATTGCGTTCCGTTATCACTTACTAACGTGTCCACGACTCCGAATCTTGAGAATAATTCGTGCAATCTATTATTTGTATTTCCTGCTGTTGGTCTCTTCATTTGAAATACTTCCAGCCACTTACTGTAGCTGTCTACTATTATCAGATAATATAAGTTGTCGATTGGTCCTGCAAAATCCACATGTACCCTTGACCAGGGTCTATCTGTTCTTGGCCATGGTTTCTTCAATATCTGTGGCGCCTTTGCAGCAAGAGCGCACCCTTTACATCTACTAACCATAGTCGCGATGTCCGCGTCCGCGTCCATCCCCGGCCAGTACACGTAAGATCGCATAAGACTTTTCATACGATTTACTCCCGGGTGTCCTGCATGAAAATCTCTCAGAATCCTCTTCTGCAAAGCTTTTGGGATTACTACTCTTTCGCTGTACAACACTACATTATTACATAATGAAAATGTCTCCGAAATTCGGTGATCCTTCTCGGCTAATTTTATTTTTGTGTCTTTGATGAATTGGTCTTTCTCAGCTTCTTTCTTTATTTGTACTAAAGAAACTGGCAATTCTCTAATAATGTCAGTCAGCATATTCATTACTTCCACTTCTGCTCTCAGTGCTGCGATTACAGTATCTTCCAATGGTTCATCTGCTTTTGAAATTAGCCTAGATAGGCCATCCGCTTGTCCAAGTTTGCTCCATGGTAAGTGTTGTAATTTAAAGTTATAATTCAGCAGTATTGTTCCCCATCTTAATAATCGATTTACCGTGGAAGTAGGGAGTCCCTTCTTTGAACCAAAGATGGTTAATAACGGTTTATGATCCGTTTGTAATGTGAAAAATCTTCCATGGATGGACTTATGGAATTTAGTTACCGAGAAAATTATCGCTAGCGCTTCTTTTTCTATCTGTGAGTAGCTGCGTTCTGCTGGTAGTAACGATCTACTCGCGTGTGCGATCGGTTTCATCGCGCTGATCTAGCACTTATGTAAGATGCATGCGCCAATCCCATATTTACTGGCGTTGCAAGCTATCACTATTTCTAGCTTGGGATTATAGTGTGCGAGGAATAGATCTGATGTTAGTCTATCTTTTATTTCCTCGAACGCTTTCTTACACTCATTAGACCAATGCCAAGTTTTATCTTTTTGCAGTAGTTCATTTAGGGGCGCTAGCAAATTGTGCAAGTTTGGAATAAATGCTTGGTAATAACTTACCAAACCTAAGAAGCTCTGAAGTGTCTTAATGTTTTTAGGCTCAGGCATGTTCCGGATTGCGGAGGAACGGTTCGGGTCAGGTTTTTTCCCATCCTTATTGATTATGTGTCCTAGGTATCTGATCTCTTCTAGCAAGAAATCACATTTTCCTTCCTTCACTTTGAACCCATACTTTCTTATCCTCTCGAACACTTCCCGAGTATGTATTGTGTGCTCCTCGGCCGTTTCACTCTTAATTAAAATGTCGTCGAGATATGCGGTAGCGAAGTCAAGATCCACCAGCATTTTATCCATAATTTGTTGAAATATTGCTGGTGCCGTTTTTACGCCGAAAGGTAACCGTTCGTATTTGTATGGTCCTCTATGCATATTTATGCATAGTAGTTTCGAAGTTTCCTCATCGACCGGTATTTGCAGGTATGCCTCACTGAGATCTATTTTAGTGAAATATTTACCGCCATTTAACTTAGCGAATACTTCATCAGGGCCAGGTAAAGGATAATGGAAGTCCTGTATGGCGTTATTTAACCCTGTCGAAATGTCAGCGCAAATGCGAATGTCGCCCGATTTCTTTTTTATATAAACCGCAGGCGCGGCCCAGTCACTATATTCGGTTTTCGAAATCACACCTAATTTTGTCAGTCTTTCCAGTTCCGTCAATTTTTTCAATCGCCGCGTAAGGCGTATTTCTCTTCTTTTTGAAAACTGGTTGTATGTCCTTCTTTAATTGGATTTTTGCTGCCGTTTTGGTGCATCTCCCAAGACTTTCTGAAAATACTTCAGGGAAAGCTTTTTTATCTCAGTTTTTAATTTTTTAATCTCATCAGTCGTTTCACTAATATTTCTGCAATATGCGCTTATAGGTAAATCCCATAAGTCGAATTCGTTTATCCACTCTGTCCCGAATAGATTGTTCGTACCTTTCATTATAAACATTTCCACTCTTTTCGTTAGATTGTTGAACTTAACATTTGAAATTAGTTCTCCTTCAAACTTAATTCTTTTCCCTGTGACAGTTTTGGCAACCTTATTTGCTTTCAATAAAGTTGGTTTGTTCAATTTCTTCCACGTTTTATAGTTTATAATCGAAATATCAGATCCAGAATCTAGCTGCATGTTATTTGGTTGATTTAATATTTCTACTTGCAAATATTTTCTCATGTTCTGGTTCTGTCCTTCTGATCTTGTAATTTTTACGTGACTTTTACTTTTTAATCTGCATTTAGACTTTATATGACCTCATCTATTGCAGTTCCTACACGTTTTATTTTTGAATGGACAGTCACTTCTCCAATGACGTTCGTCACAACCATAACAAGGTTTTTTGGGGGTGGGGGGTCTTTTTTCATATTTACTCCCACTTGTCGTTGGTGAATGATACTTGCGTCTCGGTGATCGAGACCGAACACATGTCATTCTAGTAACTTTTTTATGCTTGCTATAGCGGTTTCCTGAATTTTCTTTGCATCCTCCTTAATACTAACACACTGTTGGCAATAGTCCGCCAGCTTTTGTAACGTAATACTTTGCTCATTCTCTAATTTTGTCAGTATCCTTCTTCTCATATCTGCGTCTTTGTCAGATACTAAACCAAGCACAAAAGACTAGACATTTAAAGTTATCTGCCGTCAGTTCTGCTAATCTGAAATCATCACAATCTTTGTTTACTACTGACGCGAACGTTCTATAGTCCTCATAATTATTTGTTTGTAGGTTCAAGCACGTCCACCTTTTGTGAAATAAAGATAATCTCGGACTAAACAATTCTTTCAACAGACTTATTGCTTCATCGAAATCCAAGTCTCTTGTTTTCCTTGGCAAGATGAAATCTGTGAATTTATTGTGTTCATATGTCCCTAATTTCCTTAACAGAAGTCTATTTTTTTTCATATTCGACCACGATTTGCAATCTGTTTCGTAAAAATCTTGGTATCTATGATAGTATCTCTCAAACGTACTATCCTCGTCGGTATTATAAGTGAAATTTTCAATCGTAGTCCATATTGTATTTTGTGAGAACGTGTTATCATCCGTGCTTTTATTTTTCTCGATAATTATTTTATGCAAGAGTTCCTGCATCTCTACATATATCCTAGCGTTTTCCTCCTGAAATTTTTGTTGTCTTATATCATTTTCAAGTTGCATTTCTTGAAATTTTTGTTGTTTTTTCTCATTTTCAATTTGTCTTTTTTCATTTTCAATTTGCATTTCCTGTAATTTTTGCTGTTGTTTTTTCTCATTTTCAATTTGCATTTCCTGTAATTTTTTCTGTAATTCCAATTGTTATTGTGTTTGATATTTGATCAGTTCAAGTATGGTATTTTGAAATTGTTCCATTATGTTTTTTTTTCTTTTTACAGCGAATAACTTAACGTCAAAGGATTTTCTTTCACAGAGGGGAGGGTCACAAGTTTCACAATACAATTTTTTCCAACAGGAAAAAAAAGTTAAACGTGACTTACAATTTTTCTTGCTGCGGATGTGGCTTTCCATGTAACTTTACGTCTGTAACTTTAAGTCGATTGTTGTTACGACAAAAGACTTTCCGTGTTGCCACATTTTCGTCGTCAATAGTTCCGTTGTAACGAACTACTTAAAATTTCTCTGTGAAACTAGCTCCACTGTAGTACTAAGGACCGCAACTGAGTTTTTTTTTCTTGAGAATGTCGAATACTTCGTCACACTGTTGTGTCGTGGGACAATTCTGCAATTTTTCTTCCCGTGAGTATGTCGAATATTTCGTCACCACTGTTGAGTTGTGAGACGATTTTGAAAAAAAAATTTTTTCTCCGTGTGGATGTCGAATAATCTTCGTCGCCACTGTTGAGTTGTGCGGTAATAAATACGAACAACAGAAAATTATATTAAACAAATGTATTATGGAAGAAAATAGTATTACAAAGTGGGGTTAGTAATCATACAGGAAACAAGGTGTTAATTGTACGTCTCTTCGTACGATGTAGAGTCCGATTATAATCACTTCCGTTTGACTACCGGAAGTATCCGACTGACTTGTTAGCACAGTTCCAATCACTCTAGCACTGGTATATCGCTACTGTGACATGACCGCCAACAACACCGAGGTCTTGACACTACCACTATTTGTAGTGCATGGAATAGTTCATTTATCATTAAAATGGTGGAGAGCGCCCTAACAATATATTATATATATATAAACCTAATTTGCTTTATTCAAATTTGTGGGAATAATAAACATGGGAAGTAATAAACCTTTCTAGTTTGGTCTAGCATTTGTGAGAACTATAAACAAATCACAAGGCCAAACGCTTTAAATAGTTGGAGTTTTGCGTAAGAAATAAATAAATACGCATGACAAATTGTATGTTGCATGCTCAAGAGTAAGAAATCCTAAAATTTTCTTCTTATTCTTTTAAAAAGGGAAAAAGAACAAAATAAATTTTCTTAAAAGATATTGTTTCCCATGAAGTCCTATAATATGAAACTGAAGAAATTATTATCTGATTCTATTTTCATCCTCTTGACTTGTGCTCAGATTGACACCCAAACACAGCGAAATGTTGGTATTAGAGTACAATATGCTGTTTCTAAATTTCTAGTAGAGTGAATTCCGTCATGGTATTCTTTTTTCACAGACGATGCCCAACTGACTCTACTACACTGTACAATTAAAAAAATCAATACAAGGTAACCAAAAAAGTTCCGTTTTTTTATTTGTCATTGAATGAAGTTGAAATATATACGAAATGCGTGAAGCTATTGTTTTCAAATTCGAACAGCCGGAAGTAGGGACATCAAACATTATAAAAAATACGCGCCAGGCCATAAGTCATAAACCAGACAGCTGTGAGAATGATGGAAGTGTATAGAGATCTCGTTCGAGGCTGTTTGCTTTACGACTTCAAAGTGGGCTTATCAGTAGCTGCATCAAGTCGCCGCATATTTAGGGATAGTGCTGTGGATGAACGTACTGCAAGGCGTTGGTTTCGAAAATTCAAGTCAGGAGATTTGTCTCTCCATGATGAGACTCGCAATGGACGACCACATGTCTTGAATGACGCATTCCTGAAGGCAGCCGTTGAAGAGGACAAGAGTCTAACATGTGGTGAACTTGCAAGACAGTTCAACGTTTCCGATGAAACAGTTAGACTTCACCTGCACCGCCTACGTAAGAGGTACAAACTGAGCAAGTGGGTTCCGCAAATGCTGTTGGAGGTCCACAAGGGACAACGAATGGAAGCCTGCGTATCGCTGCTTTCTCGCCTCCGTACCGCATTCTTATTCAATCGAGTGTTTACCAGTGATGAAAACTGTTATCTTTACAAAACTCCCAAGCCTTCCAGACATTAGTTGTCTCCTCAGGATGCTGTCCCTTACACCGCAAGACCGCCTATGCATCCACACAAGATTATGCTTTGTGTCTGCTGGACAGGTCTTCAAGTGGTTCAATATAAACTGCTACCAACGGGCCAAACGGTCACTGGATACCTATAATCGCAGCAATTGAAACGTGTGCAACAGGCATTGCACAAGAAGTACCCAGCACTGGTGAATCGCAAAAGTGTGCTTTTCATCCATGACAACGCCAGACTGCATGTCGCGCGAGTGATCAGGGATGCCATACAACAACTTGGGTGGGAGACGTTGTGCCATCCACCTTATTCACCTGACCTTGTGCCATCCGATTACCATCTCTTCAACTCCCTGGATAATCATCTACGTGGGAAATCCTTCACCAATGAAGCATACTTGCGCAAAGCCCTCACGGACTTCTTTGCGTCAAAACCCCCCTAGTTCTACAGCAAGGGCATTGAACAGCTGGATATATGTTGGCAGAAGGTGCTGGATGCCGATGACGATTATTTCGAAGACTAAATATAAGTTACACATACTGTGAAGCGTTTTCATTTTTTTTTTTCCTTTATAAACGGACAGAACTTTTTTGGTTTCCTTTTATATAAGAGTATAGGGTACGTATGGATGGAATAATATTCCTTATCCAAAGGAACACTATTCTTAAAAAAGTGCTCAATACAAAGTAGACTTAATAATATTTATTCAGAAATTATAACAGGGCTATGTTATAATATCACTACAACAGTAGCTATTTTCGGATTCGTAACGTGATTAGCCTTGAATGAATAAGCCCAGGGCAGACACAATCATATTTCAATGCATTAACATCTAAACATAATTAGATTTATACTTACGCAAATACACAAGCTAAAAACAAAAATGTACAATTAGCTAAACTAAACTCTACAAATCATAAAAAAATATAACCACAGAGATGGAAAAACACGAAACCTCTTGCATTGAACTTGGTAGATACCCTACACACAAATTAAATGCGTATGCATGTACAAAACGCCGCACATATACATATATATGCTAAACCCCATATCGTTCACATAAAGTTATGCCTGTGTGAGCCCCAGTCGTCGAGCTCGCATGTGTGTGTCTCTGCGCACGTCAATGTGTGCACAAGTGTTGATCTATTTCTGCGTTTATATAAAAGGCGTCACGACGATAAATTTTCCTCCCAATTTCATCCCACTTCCACAAAAATACATCAATATACGTATCTCTACATATATCCAGTATTTTAAATAAAAAATTAAATCAGTTTCTCTGATTATCGCAAAAGCGTGAAACCCAAGACCACAAGTTTACACCCATCTATCTATCTATCTATCTATCTATCTATCTATCTATCTATCTATACACATACATACACACATACATATATATATATACACATACATATATATATACATATATATATATACATACACACACATACACATATACACATGCATACAAATACATACGTATATATATATATGCACATACCCACATACATATACACACACACATACGTAAACATACATATATAGAGATAGATATGCATACATAGACATCTGAACATACATACATACAAATATGACCATATATACATATACACACACATATATATATACACAAATATATATACATACACACATGTATATATATACACATATACCCATACAAAAGCATACATACATATATGTAAGCCATACACACACATACAAGTAAATGCATACATATACATACATACATATTAGCAAGTAAAGAAAATATCAATATGTCTACTAGTACAAAAGAACATATGTACACTTGCTGTAGAACTAGGGGGTTTTGACGCAAAGAAGTCCGTGAGGGCTTTGCGCAAGTATGCTTCATTGGTGAAGCTCAGACTCTTTGGACGTTGGCACAAAAGACTAAAAAGTTTCCAGTTAAAGCGAAACTGTAGACTGAAAGAAAAATGAATGGATGTAAGTCAAATTTTGATTTCCTGGTATCAAATTATACACATATATATTATCGATTTTCTGCACTATTGTAAAAACTGCAACCTTGAAATTTCTGAATATCGTTTTTAATGTCTTTGACTATGAGTGTGTCAAATTTGATTAAAATTGGACTACTTTTTCTATAACTCGATTTTTTCGATTATCGATTTTCGATATTTATCGAGGGTATCTCGACACAAAACCTAGCTAAGAACACTCGCAGTCGCTTATAGTACAACTGTGTAAATTTTCAAGAATATCGCTTCAGCCGTTTCGGAGTCTATAGGTAACGGATACACACAAACACACACACAGAGACAAATTTCCATTTATAAATAAGATTATATATATATATATATATATATATATATATATACATTGATTGATTGATTTATTGATTGATTGATTGATTGTTTAATTACTTAGTTTTTGGTCATAATAAAATTAAACCTGTGCATATTTGTATTAAAAGTGTCCAATACAATTATATTATAGAACTTTTAAATATTCTTCATTTTTAAACGAGTTTTTACGTGACCTTTCTTTTTTTTTAAAGAACACTCACATATCGGTAATATTTTTTGAACGCTCACGTGACGGGAATTTTACTACTTATGAAATTGACATCATTTGCAGTAAATAGTTAAAACAATGTAATGAATTCAAACTTGTGGCCGATATTTCGACGCAGTAACTACGTGGCTATGGTAGCAATTTCTCCGCTGTTTGCCAATGTTTCAGTTTATTACGCGTGAGATATAACTACAGAAATGGGTTTGTCAAGTGTGTGAATTTAACGTCATTATTGTGACATAAGAAATCAAAAGATCTATCTTGAGCAATTTTACGTGTTCATTCACACCGAATCATTTCTAATTATTTTGTAAGACGTCCATTAACGGTTTCACGTATAGAGAAATATAGAAATAAATAACATTTAAGTAAATCTTTAAGTTGAACGTTAAATAAAATTGTCTGGCAATCCTCTTTGCCAGGCCTGGCCTATTAGCGGTGCTCAGAATTTTTGACCAATCAGGGCTCGACATAAGAAACACATTTCTTAATCTCCCCGGATCCTCACCATTCAGATAAAAGGAAGGTAGAAACTCTCAACAGACCAGAGGGAACAGGGACTAGCTGACACCAAAAGGTCACACGGACAGCTCGCAGTACACACACACAGAGAATTCAGCAGTTCACACACCAGGCAGTATCACGTATCAGTGAACATTCTTTCACCCTCTCTTTCTCTCATCTCGCTCGCTACACATCGTTCTACCTTTCCCTCTCACATTCTCAGTTCCTTTCTTTCTCCCTTTTTTTACAGCTTTACGGACAATTTCATTTTTGTACAAAAAAATAATTCTTTTATTTTTTTTACGAAAATAAACAAAAGTTTGTTTTACTTTATTTGTAGTGCAGTTTTCTTTTTATTATTTGTTTGAGGGACTTCTTAGCCCCTCTACAGAATAAACCAAATATATCTCTGACCAAACGAAACTAGATTCCGAAGGGATCTTTGGCAGATACAAGCATATACACGACCCTTGATTAGCTATTGACTCACGTATAAAGTCGACTAATGTTTACATATAGTCTCAAGTATACACCCAACTAATGTTTACCTATAGAACCATGTCTAAATCCGACCAATGTTTACCTATAGATTCGTATAAACCTGACCAATGTTTACTTATAGACTCACGTATAAAACCATTCAGTGTTTGCATTTAGGCTCAAGTATAAACCAAACCAATGATTACCTAGAGACACAAGTATAAACCCGACCATCGCTTACTTATAGACTCAAGTAAAATATGACCAGTGTTTAACTATAGACTCACGTATAATGCCGACCAATGTAGGCTCAAGTATAAACCCAACGATTGATTACCTATAGAGACAAGTATAAACCCGATCAATGTTAACCTATATACTCAAGTATCCACCCGATCAATGTTTACCTATAGAATCATGTATAGACTAGAACATTCTTTACTTATCTTCTTCTTCTATGTGCCTTGTCCTTTCAGGATGTAGGCGATCATGGTCTTCCACGTTTCCCTATCCCTGGTAGCTCTTAGCAGGCTTTCTCCTGTAACGTCTCGCAGCCTCCGTTCTGCCATCCACCTGCTCAGGCCCTTTAAATATGTTATCTACTGCTTTCCTCTGTCTCTTTTTTCCTCTATCTGACCTGTTAGTATCAAGTTCTCCAAGCCCTCCTTTGTCATTGCATATCCCAGGAACTTTAGTTGTCTCTTCCTGATGTTCAATATTAATTTCCTTTTCGTTTCCATCATTTCCAACACCTCGTCATTCCTCACATGCTCGGTCCACGATATCAGCAGCATCCTTCTATAGAACTACGTTTCAGCTGCTTTAAGTTTTCCCTTCATCTTTGTTGATATTGTCCAACATTCACTGTCATATTGAAGACTAGATTCGTATAAACTTGACCAGTGTTTACCTATAGGCTTAAATATAAGCCTAAGAAACGTTTAACTAAATAATCAAATATAGATCCGACTAATGTTTACTATTGATTCAATTATAAACCTTACCAATATTTACCTATTGACACATCAAATTTTAGAATGAAAAGTCAACTATAAAACAGACCAATACACTAAAGTATGGACACGGACATCATTGACTCAAGTATAAATAGTATTTACCTATAGACTTAAGTAGGGATGTAAGGAAGTGATCGTCTTAAATGTACATAATCATGGCTTTCCACAGATTGTGTTTGTTTATCCTCTGCAAATTGCAATTCTTTCCTTAAGAAAGAAAATAAAATATATTCCCGTTGCTTTTCATTTTTATTTCCACCTAAGGCTATTGAGACTAGTCTAATCTGCTATTTAACCCATAACCGGGAGGAGTCGAACTAATGCTTTCATCTTACGCATTTGCACGAATTTGAACTTAGCAGACTAGAAAGAAATTAGAACATGGCTCGATGCTATCACATTTCACACCAAAAACAGTGGAATTATTTACACAGGATTGCAATGGCATCATTGCATTTACAATTAGATCAACTCCACTTCCATCTGGGGCACGTTATTTGCTCAGTAGGGCAGCCATATTATTTTTCAAATAATATTTATCTGTTTATATTTCTGAGATGAGTCATTTACATTATTTACATTGTTCGGACTGTTGTTCTCATCTTTATTGTCATATTCACGATGTTTCGGACGTTGTATGCTCCGGCCTTCTTCAGGTGAGAAGAATTATGAAGAAAAAACTTTATTTCGTTCTGTGGTAAATTGTTCTCGTTCCATGAGCCATGTTACTTCCGGATATTTTAGTTGTGTCTATTTAACTCAACTCACTAATGTTTTGTTCGCCACTACAGTAGCCTGGTAATGAACTCACAACTCTTTGGGCCAAGTCACTGGATCCAACCAATGTTTTATTCACTGGGCCATATGTCATTGAGGACATCAGTGTATACTGGGGCGCTCTCCATCTTTCCACGGAAATGGACTATTCAAATCACTATATAAAATAGTAGTGATTATACCTCGAGGAAGGAAGTCGAGTAAGGAAGTCGAGTGAGCGAGTCAGTCGGGTATTTCTGGTATTGCACCGGAAGTGTTCTACTAGTCAATCTATCATGTCTCTACGACGATACTGTATACTAATTACCTTGTTCTGTATTCTACTAATCCTCACCTCTTGTAAATACTTCTCTTTTCCTGTCAATATACCTACTTTTATACTATTACGTTGTTTTGTATTATTTCACATAATTCTGTTACCCGACGTAACAGTGTATGAATGTTGAATTCTGCCTATTTTGTGTCTATATAAAGGGATTATCGGAAAGAATACACACTAGGCACTCTATAGCAGGATTAGTTGGGTACTGCAATGGTGCCATTCTACGGTGAATGGACTGTTCTTCTTTCTATTAGATGCGTGACTTCCAGAGGCACCTACAAAGACAGTAAACAGCAGTTAAGAAGATATATAGTAGGAAGTTGAAACCATCTATTAGTCAGGGAATAAGTAGCGTAACTGTACCGTTCGGAGTTGCATATTTCTATTTACACATTATTACACTTCACTTGTTGATATCGTTTTGTTATACTAATGCAGAGATTTCAGACTACTACTTGTGTTCCGTGTCTTACTTCCAGCCAAACCGGTTACTACAACTTTGCGGCGAAGTTTCGCCACAAAAGGACCACAATAAATTGGCGACGAAGATTTACGTAAAGATTTGTCACAATAAATTGGCGACAAAGATTTGCGTTAAGATTTGACAAAAAATTGTCGACGAAGATTTACGTTAAGATTTACCACAACTAATAGGCGACGAATGACTTGCGTTAAGATTGGTAAAAACAATTTGGCGACGAAGATTTGTCTTAAAATTGGCCACAACAAATTGGCAACGATGATTTGCGCTAAGATTTATCACCACAAATTGGCGACGAAGATTTGCGTTAAGATTTGCCACAACAAATTGGCAACGAACATTTGCGTTAAAATTTGACACAATAAATTGGCAACGATCTGCGTTAAAATTTGCAACAATAAATTTGCAACAATAAATTTGCGACGATTTGCAGTAAGATTTGCCACAACAAATTGGCGACGAACATTTGCGTTAGGGTCTGACAAAATAAATTTACGATGTAGATTGGCGTTCGGGTATACCACAACAAATTAGTGACGTAGATTTGCGTTAAGATTAGCCACAACTAATTAACGACACAACAAATTAGTAACGACTTGCGCTAAGTTTTGCCATAAAAAAGAGGACGCAGATTAGCGTTAAGTTTGCCACAACAATTTGACGACAAAAATTACCGTTACAAATTGTCAAAACAAATTGGCGACGAAGATTTGCGTTATCACTTGAAACAATGATTTGGCAAAGTAGATTTAAGTTAAGATTTGCCAAAAGAAATTGGCAACAAAGATTTGCGGTAAGATTTAGCACAACAACGTGGCGATGTAGATTTGCGTTAAGATTTGACATGAACATGTCCGACGAAAATTAGCATTATGATATAACACAACAAATTAGCTTCAAAGATTTGCGTTAAGTATTACCACAACAAATTGGCGACGTAGATATTTCCTTTAAGATTTGCCAGAATAAATTGGCGAGGAAGATCTACGTTAAGATTTGCCACAAAAAATTGTGTACGAAGATTTGCGTAAGATTTGTCACAATAAATTGGCGAAGAAGATTTGCTTTAACATTTACCACAGCAATGTAGAGACAAAGATTTACGTTAAGATTTGCCGCAAAAAGTTAGCGTCGTAGATTTGCGTTAAGATTTCCCATTATGAAATTCCGACGTAAATTTGCGTTAAGATTTGCCACAACAAATTGGCGACGTAGATATGATTCAAGACTTGCCACAACAAATTGGCGACGAAAATTTGCGTTAAGATGTGCCACAGCAAATTGGCCACGTAGGTTTGCGTTAGAATTTACCACAACAAAATGGCGACGAATGTTTCCGTTATGAATTGCCACAACAAACTGGTGACTTAGATTTCCGGTGATATTTGCCATAACAAATTAGCGACGAAGATTTGCGTTAAGATTTTCCAAATCAATTTTGCGTCGAAAATACGTGTTAAGATTTGCCACAGCAAATTAGCGAGGAAGATTTGCATTAAGATGTGCCATAACAAATTAGCGACGTAAGTTTGCCTTAAGATTTGCCACAACAAATTATCGACGAAGACTTGCATTAAGATATCCCATAACAAATTAACGACGTAAGTTTGCCTTAAGATTTGCCGCAACAAATTATCGACGAAGATTTGCATTAAGATGTGCCATAACAAATTACCGACGTAAGTTTGCCTTAATATTTGCCGCAACAAATTGCCGACGAATATTCTTGTTAAGATTCGCCACAAAGAATTACCTACGAATATTTCTGTTACGATTTACCACAACAAATTGGCGACGTTAAGATTTGCCAAAACATATTGGCGACGTAGATATGCGTTAAGATTTGCTACAACAAATTGGCGAGGAAGATTTGCATTAAGATGTGCCACAAAAATTGGCGGCGTAGATTTGCCATAACATTTGCCACAAACAATTGACAACGAATATTTGCATTAAGATTTGCGACAACATATTAGCGACGAAGATTTGCGTTAAGATTGCCACAACAAATTCGTTATACAGATTTGCATTAGGATTTGCACGAAAAATTGGTAACGAAGATCTCCGTTAATACGTGCCACTAGAAACAAGGACTTGCATTAAGATTTACTGCAACAAATTGTCAACGAATATTAGCGATTTACCATAAATTCGCGACGTAGATTTTTTTTACGACAAATTGACACTGGAGATTTGCGTCAACATTTGCCACAACAAATTGGCCACGAATATTTGCGGTAAAATTTTTCACAACTAATTGGCGACGAAGATTTTCTTTAAGATGTGCCACAAAAAAATTGATGACTTAAATTTGCGTAAAGATTTGCTACAACAAATTGTCGACAAAAATTTCCGTTAAGATTAGCCAAGAAAAATTGACGACGTAGATTTGCATTAAGATTTAAAGCAACAAATTGGAAACGAATATTTGCGTAAAGATTTGCCACAACAAATTTGCGCCGAAGATTGCGTTAAGATTTGCCAAAAGAATTTGGCGATGCATATTTGCTTTAATATTTGCCACAACAAATAAGCGGTGAATATTTGCGTTAAGTTTTGCCACAAGAAAATGGCGACATATATAATTGCATTAAGATTTGCCACAACAAATTTGCGGCGTACGTTTGCGTTATGATATGCCAGAGCCAAATGACGACGAATGTTTGCGGTAAGATATTCCACAATTAATTGGCCACGAATATTTGCTTGAAAATTTGCCACAACACATTTGCGACGAATATTTCTTTTTAAGATTTGCTACAACAAAATTCCAACGAAGATTTGCGTTAATATTTGCCATAAGAAATTGGCGACGAATATTTGCGTTAAGTTTTGCCAAAACAAATTGGCGACAAATATTTGCGTGAAGATTTGCCACATCAATTTTGTGGTGTAGATTTGCGTTACGATTTGCCATAACAAATGTTCGACGAATATTTCGGTCAAACTTTACCACAACTAATTTTTTTTTAAATCGTATCACCCCAAGCAAGGCGATAACGCCACTGATGTGCAGGGGTCTACGTAATAGTGAAAAGATTGGAAAAAAGAAAGCCGGCAACCACATCCTAAACAGGGAACAAGGCATGAGCCTCTACATCTGTTCAATAGACGTAGGGTGGAGTGTGAACCGGGCGATAGATAGATCTATCTACTCCAATTGAAAAAAAAACAAAGTGAGAAGATTTGAAAAGAGAAAGCCGGAAACCACATCCTAAACAGGGAACAAGGAATGGGCCTCTTAACCTGTTCAATAGACGTGGGTGGAGTGTGAACTGGGCGATAGATAGATCTATCTACTCCAATTGGCTACGTACATTAGCGTTACGATTTGCCACAACAAATTTGCGACGTAAATTTGCGTAAAGATTTGCGATAAGTAATTAGAGACGAAAATTGGCTTTAAGTTTTGTCACAACAAATTGGGGACGTAGATTTGCATTAATGTGTGCCACAACAAATTTGCAACGAACATTTGCGTTAAGATTTGACACATTAATTTTGCGACGTAGATATCCGTTAAGATTCGCCATAACTAATTGGTGACGAATATCTGTTTCGTTAAAATTTGCCACAACAAACCTGCTATGTAAACTTGATTTCATTAACAACAAAGAAGCTGAAAGTGATTAATAAACCCCTCTGCTACTTAACTGACCAGATCAATATCCCAGAAGTTTGACTGATAGGTTGCTATACTCTGATTAAAAACTGCTCCTCTAATTTTTTTGAGCTGTATATATATATATATATATAAATTAAAATAAATTTTCAAAATTCAAAAATGCTGAATGAACATTTCAACCTATCCTCAGCAACAGTCCACATTCCAAAATGAGAATAAAAATAAGATTAAAAAGAGAAATAAAAAATAAATAAATAATAAAATCATAAATAAATATTTATTTGCTTTTTTATTATTTCTTTATAATTTAATTTTTTTTTTTTTCATTTTTTCTTTCTCTTTTTAATCTTATTTTTATTCTCATTTTGAATATAGACTGACTGTTGCTGAGGATACGTGAAATCTCTCTTAGGGATTTCATGTTGAAATGTTCATTCAACATTTTTGAATTTTGAAAATTTATTTTAATTTATATTGGCTGTGTAATTTTAATTGTATTGATCTCTCCTCCTGTATCAGTTTTTAATATTAATTTTTTTAATATTAATTAGGATCAGGTTCTTGGGATTTCCCTTCCTACTTTTCCGTTTTGGATTAAAGTATTTAATTAAAAAAAATGTATATATATATATATATATATATATATATATATATATACAGCTAAAAAAAAAATAGAGGACCACTTTTTAATCAGAGTATAGCAACCTAACAGTCAAACTATATATATATATATATATATATATATATATATATATATATATTATGCTCTCATTACGATTGAGCTCTCTGGAGAAGAAAATTTTAAAAAAAGTTTCCACTTCGGCTATAATGCGTGACTCTTCAGAAATGAATTGAGTTCTCTCGGTGAATGGCGTTTGTATACGCTGCTTACATGCGAGACGTTAAAATTTCCCTTCTCTGACCCCATGCGCCGATGGCTTAGGGAGTAGAGACTTCGATTGACACCAAATCGATCGAGTTTTCGATCCCGGCCAGAAGCAAGTGGATATGTCTAGCCACACTGATGAGCTGTGATACAGCGAAACAGGCTTGTATGTGGATGACTCATATATATATATATATATTGAAGTCATAAATAGTTCTTAAATGTTCAAATTAAATCAATTTCAAGTCCGTCAATTTTGAAATAAAGATCTGTTTTGACACAAGTTAACAGATAATTGTTTATTTAGACAAAACACAGATACCATTTGAGACGGCGCTTTTATTTGGTACAAAAATGCATTAGTCACTGAAAACGAAACATCACTGAGATATTAAATGGAGTGGTGGGCAAATATTGCCAATGAGGCTATAGCGGTCTGACAAACGCTGCTCGTGGCGATCAATTGAGGAAGGATGTGTTTAAAACTAAATCTTTAGTTCCTCAAATGAAATGCAAAGTAACAACAACCCAACAGGGCCACAAATATCAAAATATTTTGCATATTTCAAAGATTTGTCGATTAAAATAAATGGATGTATAATTAATTTACGTAAACTCAATTTAGTTACTTAGCGTATCGATTTTTCGAGATTGCTAAAATAGATATATGACTACTTTGTGATTTTTTTTTCTTATCTTTGATGGAATCTTTAATTTTGTTAAAATAGCAGCCGAGAGAAGAATGCTGTATTTTGGCATACTTCCAGTCGAGAGCGGACCTTATGGAAGCGGCAATATGCTTCTTTTGTTTGTTTGTTTTTTTTTAAATCATTTTTAGATTTTGTTGGAACAAGCACATTTAGTTATGGTGGTCGTGTGCGGAGTGGCGTCGTCACGCAGCAGAATGACACCTATATCCTGAAAAAAAAAACTATTCGTGTTCATTTTCGTTGATCAGTGTTCGGAAGTTCATGTTCCACGGTCATATCACGAGTTTTGCGCCGTCTATCGTCTATAATTATATCTTCAATTTACGCAAGTTTGTTTTTAGTTGTTGAGGAATGTAGACTCCTTATACGAAAATCATCTTCCAAATTTGTACGCCCATATGTGGACACCCTATATACACCAGACAGACCTGCTGATTACTTTAATTTATTGCTGTTTTGACCCTTGGAAAGCAAAATTCCCTACAGTCCTCTGTGAACGCACTACACCAGGCAGGTACATATTTCTTGAATCTTAAATTTTGTTATAACTCCCTACTAACAGTTATTATATTATATCTCGACTGATTTTAAAGGTACACTAACGCAGTGCTTCTCAAACTATCTGATGAGGCGGACCGGTATTTTTCTTTTTCAATGTACCATGGACCGGCAAGCAAAGCAAGCCAATCCAGTTGAGTAAGTGGGGAGGGGCTGTAAACCCCGGAATTATTTATTTTAGATATGTACTATTTCAGGGACATTTTGAGACTATCTCGAAAGAGACATGACTGACTGAGCAGACGATTATCCCACAGTAGGCTGCCATTACTTTCTGCGGTAGACTGGTTGCCAGCCAAGGCTATAGAAACCAATCTGTCCTATTATTTAACCCATAATTGGAGGCAAGAGACGGATTAATACCTTTCCCAAGGGTATTTGCGCGTAAGTGAATGTAACTAATTCAACTCGAATTCGAACTCGCGTACCCAATTTCCCGTTCCGAGCCGATATCCATGACACCTCAACGCACATCCGCTCCGCAGTACTTCAAATAAAAGCTTAGGAAAGAAATCTCATTAATGCTGGTAATAGGAATAGCAACTAATCGACTTAAAAAAAATTATTTTCCGGAAAATTGTTTTATGGGTAAACATTATATAAATTTCAACCAGCACTCGATCGAATAGTGTTATATCGCGGGAACGATATAAATAACAAGGTAAATTCCGAATGGATAGATTTACACCAGTGCTTCTCAAACTATCTGATGTGGCGGACCGGTATTTTTTTTTTTTTCAATGTGCCAGGGACCGGCAAGCAAGGCAAGTCAATCCAACTAAGTAAGAGGCGGGGACTGTGAACCCCGGAATTTTATTTTAAATTTTTTTTTTGAGGGGGGGTGGATATGTACTATTTCAGGGGAGCCGAGTTCGATAGCCAAGTTCGAATTCCAGTTGAATTCGTTGCAATCATATACGCACAAATACCCTTGGGAAAGGTATTAATCCGTCTCTTCCTTCCAGTTATGGGTTAAATAACAGGACAGATTGCGTTCTATAGCCTTGGTCGGCAACCAGTCTACCGCAGAAAGCAATGGCAAACTACTGCGGGATAATCGTCTGCCCCGGCAATCATGTCTCGAAAGAGACATGATCACTCAAGCGTGTATCATGTATGGCACTTAACTGACTGACTGAATATAATAGTTGGAAATATAATTAAAACTTCTACAGGACATAAAATGAGGGGATCGATTTTCTATTTCTATGAAGTAATAAACTGATCCCCCACTAAATCCTACTTATTAATATAATAATATAGTCAATCTCTTCTCCCTCTAGCTATGGATTAAATAGCCAGACAGATTGAGTTCTACATCCTTGATTGGCAACCAATCTCCCGCAATAAGCAATGACAATATATTGCCGGAATATCTTCTGCTCGGTGAGTTATGTCTCTTTCAACACATGAGTGTTGAAATGCATGATACAGTCATGTCTCTTTCGAGACATGATCGCCCAAGCGTGTATCACGTATGGCACTTAACTGACTATTTCAGGGACATTTTGATACTATCTGTAATGACATGATATCTTGTTCATTCTAAGGGCAGTAATCATAGACGTAACAAGTCTTTCCAGTGTATCATTTACCGGTACCATATTTGTGCTATATTAGTAATGGCCACTGCTTTCGAGGGTATATATTTTTAAAAATCCAGAAAAAATATTTAAAGTTAATATTAATACTTCGTAAGCAATTTGAATGTAATAAAAGGCATTAATCTTGTAAAAAAATAGACAAACAATGAAAATGTAAAAAAAAAACAAAACAAAACGAGTCAAATATACTGGCAGTCTCTCGTTTCTTTCTTTACTGGAAAATCTTCGCGTACCGGCCGACGATGGCTCGAGTACCGGCGACGGTACGCGTACCACACTTTGAGTAGCACTGCTTTACACAACACGTAAAGGGTAAACAAATAACAGTTTATTGTACGGAAAAGTACAGAGTTCAATGAAATGGTAAGTCAAGACGGAATGGGAGCGGAAGTCGAATCGTCTTCTACTTCCTTACTTCTTCGGCGAGTCAACAGTCAGGGGTCATAAAATAGGGTCATAAAATAGGGTCATAAAATAGGGTCCATAATAACAAATAGTAAGTCATGACATAATGAAGATGTTGATGTCACACTCTTCTTCAAACAAAAACATAAAAAAGAAACACCCATCAGTAGTGGAAAGAGTAATAACAGCTACTGGACCTGAGAAAACTATTTTCCTGAAAAATCGTTTTAAGAGAAAGAATTTATATATTTCAAATGGCACTCGCTTGAACAGAAAATAATGAAATAATGAAGATGTTGACATTACACAAAACTTCAAACAGAAAATTAGGACAGAGACCCCCATCAGTTTTGGAAAGAGTGATAACAGCTTGAAAAAACCATTTTCCTGAAAAATCGTTTTAAGAGAAAGAATTTATATATTTCAACTGGCACTCGCTTGAACAGAAAACAATGACATAATGAAGATGTTGACATTGCACAAAACTTCAAACAAAAGATTAATTAAGAAACCCGCATCAGTATTGGAAAGAGTGATGGTAAATTTTGGTTTTAGGTCCCGAATGCTTTTATCCCTTCAAATTTTTCCAAAATAGCGTTATTTCCGTGCAAATGTATATGCTGAATTCCAATCAATAATTAAATAAGGAAGAAACCTACCTTTTTTATTTTAACGACCAGAAAAGTATCGAACTCCTCGCTCTTTTTGTCACCCACTACAGGCACACTGATAAGTTGTTCACTGCTGAATGACTTTAGACGTAGTAAGCTAATTTCGGCCTATCTACTTCCTTTACTGTAAATTCTTTTCAGAAATTACTACGCGATTTTTTTGGTACATAATTTCATAAGAAAGTTGCGTGTACTTAATTTCAGAAGAAAGTTAACTTTGAAATATAAAAAATAAGTGATAAATGAAGTATAATTAACCTTCAGATATATTGCATGTATTTGCGTGTCTCTTTTTTTTGTACTTAATTTCAGAAGAAACTTGCGTGTACTTAATTTCAGAAGAAAGTTAACTTTCTTTAAAATAAATGATAAGTGTAGTTTTACTTAACCTTAAAGTTAACTTTGTTAAAAACAAATCTATATTTTCATACATTTGAAAGTTAACTTTCGTCTGAAATTAAGTACCAAAAACACAAGGAAAAAACAACACGCAAAAATACACGTAATAGATTTGAAGAGTTAATTAAACAACACTTATCACTTATTTTCATATATTTGAAAGTTAACTTCTGAAATTAAAAACAAGGGAAACAACACGCAAATACACGCAATGTATTTGAAGGTTAAACTACACTTATCACTTATTTTCATATATTTAAAATTTAATTTTCTTAAAAAATATTCTATATTTTCATAGATTTGAAAGTTAACTTTTGTCGGAAAAAATTAAGTAAAACTACAATTATCACTTATTTTCATATATTTGAAAGTTAACTTTCTTCTCAAATTAAGTACACGCAACTTTCTTAAATTCATAACCAAGGAAAAAAAGGGAAAAAAACGCAAATACACGCAAATTTTTGCCGAAATTGAGTTCCGTAACAAATAAATCGCGTAGTAATTTCTTCAAAGACTTTTCAGTAAAGAAAGTAAATAGGCCGAAATTAGCTTCCTACGCCTAAAGTCAATCACCAGCGAATAATTTATCACTTAGCTGGTAGTTGGTGACAAAAACAGCGAGAAGAAGTTCAATTTTCTTTCTAGCCGTTAACATAAAAAAAAGTTTGTTTCTTAAAGATCTAATCGTTGATTGGAGTTCAGCATATACATTTGCACGGAAATAACGCTATTTTGGAAAAATTTGATGGGATAAAAGCCTTTGGGACCTAAAACCAAAATTTACATGAGTGATAAGAGCTGAACTTGAGAAAATTATATTTCTGAAAAATTGATTTAAAAGAAAGAATTTATAAATTTCAACTGGCACTTGTTTGAACAGAAAATAATTACATAATGAAGATGTTGATGGTATTTTAGCAATGGATTCGATATAGTCATTCCATTTGAGATCCGCTGAAAGTGTGAGACCAAGGAGGCGTAGTGTTTTACTCTCTGGGAGGCAAGCCTGGTCCATGCTAATGGGAGGTAGGTGAGATTGTCGATGATGGTTAATTGAGAGTAGCTTCGTTTTAGAAGCATTAAAATTTACTAGCCATTTCTTACCCCAGTCCAATTTGGATTGGAGGTCTTTTTCAATCTCGGCTGCGAGGTTAGCTTTGACGCCTACACCAGATTTTTGTAGGAGGCGAGAGTAATCTGTGGTGTCATCGGCGTACAAACCTATTTGGGCTCTTATGGAATCATGGAGATCATTAATGTATATCAGGAAGAGTGTAGGACCTAAGATGGAGCCTTGGGGGACACCTGCGTTTGTATGGTAGTTCTGGGAGGCATGTCCGTTTAATAACACCTTCATTGTGCGGTTAGAGAGGAATGACTGGATTAGTTGAAACAAATGTCCAGTTATACCATAGCTCCGCAGTTTACATAGAAGACCAGCATGCCAAACTTTGTCGAACACCTTAGATATATCCAATGCAACAGTTCGGGCTTCGCCATTCCTGTCGAGTGACTAGTATATGTACTCGGTGATGGTCGTTAGCATATCAGCAGTAGACCTGGTGAAGCGGAAACCATATTGCTTGTCCGAGAGGAGCCTGTGTGCTGTGAAATGCTGAACCACCTCGGCGTTGATAATGGCTTCGAACACTTTGCCAAAGATCGGAAGAAGGCTGATAGGGTGGTAATTTGCAGGGTCAGAGGGTTCTCCAGTGTTTTTAAATTTAGGGACTACACTACTTCAAACAAATGGTTAGGTAAGAAACCCCCATCACTGTCGGAAGGAATGATAAAATTTATAAATTTCAACAGGCACTCTTTTCAATAGAAAATAATGACATAATGAAGATGCTGATATTTCACACTACTTGAAACAAAAGTTTAGGAAAGGGGATGTGCGTTGTGGTGCAGTGGATATCGGCTCAGAACGAGAAATCGGGGAGCCGAGTTCAAATTCCAGTTGAATTCATTGCATTCACTTACTTGGGAAAGGTATTAATCTGTCTCTTCCTTCCAGTTATGGGTTAAATAACAGGACAGATTGGGTTCTATAGCCTTGGCTGGCAACCAGTCTACCGCAGAAAGCAATGACAAACTACTGCGGGATAATATTCTGCCCAAACAGTCATGTCTCTTTCGAGACATGATCGCCCAAGCGTGTTTCACGTATGGCACTTAACTGACTGATGACAGCTACTAAACTTGAGAAAACTCAGTCATTCAGAGTGCCACACGTGATACACGCTTTGGGCGATCATGTCTCGAAAGAGATTTGACTGACTGGTCAGAAGATTATCTGTTCTATTATTTAACCCATAACTTGAAGGAAGAGACGGATTATTGCCATTCCCAAGGATATTTGCGCGCAAAAGAATGCAAGGAATTCAACTGGAATTCGAACTCGGCTCCCCGATTTATCGATCCGAGTCGATATCCACTGCACCACAACGCACATCCTTGAGAAAACTACTTGCCTGAAAACTTATTTTAAGAGAAAGTATTTATAAATTTCAACGGCCCCTCGTTTGAATAAAAAATAATGAAATAATGAAGATGTTAACATTCCACACTACTTTAAACAAAAGGTAGGAAAGAAACCCCATCAGTATTGGGAAGAGTAGTAATGGCTACTGGACTTGAGAAACATATTTTTCTGAAAAACTGCTTTAAAAGAAAGATTATATAAATTTCAGCTGACATAATAAAGATATTGACTTACTAATCGTGCAAATGAAGGGTTATGAAGGACACGCTTACCAACGTAGGAAACAGCAATAACAGTTTGTGGACTTGAGAAAGTTATTTTCCTGAAAAATTGCTTAACCCTCTAGGGCCATTCGTATCATATTTGATACAGTATGAAAACAAGCCTAGAAAGAAATATTTTCCTGAAAAATTTTTTAAGAGAAATATTTTATAAATTTCAAATGAAAGCAGTACTGACTGCTCAGTCAATGAATACCAAATGTTTCCTTATAGGGAAATACCAAATGTTTCCTTATAGGGAAATACTGTATCAAATATGATACGAATGGCCCTAGAGGGTTAAGAGAAAGTTTGCTTTTTTTGCTTTTTTTTTTTGCTTTTTTTTTTAAATTTAAAACCGAAAGTAGCAAAGCCTACTCGTTCAATGAATGCCAAGCTTTTCTTTATGCGGAAACAGTAAATAATACAGTTGTCATTATTAATTAATTTTCTAGTCTTTTACTCGTTTGGTGTGCAACTTTGTATAACACTTTCCCTCCGTTAACAGGGTTAACCGCCAAACTTATTTTGCCAGTTGACACAACCATCGGAGAGAATCTCTGTAATTTTAATTCACTTTTTAATTCCTTAAATTTGTTTAGAACGTTATGACATTTAATATTGGATAAGCTGTGCTGGTGATAATTTTTCCCAACACAAGATGCTATAAAGGCGAAATATTAAATTAAAAACACGACTTACGCTTTTAAATATCTTGGTCCATTCTAGCCTCTCTTGAATGTTATTTATCGCGTCCAACCAGTTCAGAAATCGCTAAACTATAACGTATATGAATCCTTTTTGCTCAGATTAATGATTAAAGCAATTTCAAATGAATAAGTCATGAGTACAAGCTTTCAAGGATGCTAGTGCTTAATAATCAGTCAGTCAGTTAAGTGTCATACGTGATACACACTTTGGGCGATCATGTCTCTTTCAAGACATGACTGACTGGGCAGAAGATTATCCCGCAGTAGGTTGCCATTGCTTTGTGCGGTAGACTGGTTGCCGACCAAGGCTATAGAACCCAGTCTGTCCTGTTATTTGACTCATAGCTAGAGGCGGAAAAGATGTGTTATATTATAAAGTAGTAATTAATTGGGGGATCGGTTTCCTATTGTTATGAAGTAATAAACTGATCCCCCACTTTATGACCAGTAGAAGCCTTAATCATTATTCCAACTATTATATTCAGTCAGTTAAGTGTCATACGTGATAAACGCTTTGGGCGATCATACAGAACCCAATCTGTTTTATTATTTAATCCATGACTGGAGGAAAGAGATGGATTAATACCTTTCCCAAGGGTATTTGTGCGTGAGTGAATGCAAGGAACTGGAATTCGAACTCGGCACTAATAATCAATAATGGTTTGTAAACATAAAACGGGTCCCTCAATCAATTGCTCACAAACCGGACAAATCACCCCTACGTTATGTCTCGATTACCATCCCTGTGGATACGCAGCAAAAGTAGTAAAAGTCCGTTGTACTTAATGCGATGATGAAAAATGAATACGCGATTCCTACTAGGATGTGCGTTGTGATTCAATGGATATCGAAGTGCCAAATTCGGAGAAATCGGAAAGCCAAGTTCGAGTTTCAATTGAATTCATTGGATTCACTTACGCGCAGATACCCTCGGGAAAGGCATTAATCCGTCTCTCCCCTTCAGCTACGGGTTAAATAACAGGACCGATTGAGTTCTATAACTTAGTTTGGTAACCAGCCTATCGCAGAAAGAAATGGCAACCTACTGCCAGAAAATCTTCTGGCCTGTCTGTCATGTCTCTTTCGAGACATAATCGCCCAAGTGTGTATCACATATGACACTTAACTGACTGATTCGTTGATTCACTTACCTGGTCTGGGATGGGGTATATTTTTGGAACTTGAGACAACTGCTACTTTTATCATGACAAACTAACGGATCAACCCTTCCAATCCATTTCAGCAATAAATGTAACCGTCTCCTACCACTCCATTGCCTATCTGTAAATCACGATGCGCACCTGGCAACTCGCCCACTGGTATTTTCCCTCGATAAACGGCCTGTACAATCCAGTTGCTATCTGTGAATTGCTAGAACAGAAAGATAGGGGAGTGGTTTCTCATTGCCTTCTTTGTAGTTTTGAATTCAGATTAATCCTAGACTGGATGCCAACCAAAGCAAGGGAGTTTAGTCTACCATGGTTTTTAACCCATAGCTGGGAAGTGAGGAAATAGATTCATACTTCTACCAAGGGTATATGTGTGAAAGTGAATGCAATGAAATGGCAAGAATTTGAACTTTTTATGATGATTTCACTTTCTGCATTGATAAACAGTACACTACATGCACATATGAAGTGCTACTACTAGTAGTAATAATACTTGTTTTATATTGGCACAAGTAGCAACTTTAATTGTTGTTGTAATTACATTTCATGTGTATTTTAGGAGAGTGCTTTGGTAAAATAAGTGGTAAAATGATTTTATTCATATATTATTTTATCTTTTGTTGTTCAAGCAGGTAGCTGCAGAAAGCTCTTTCTTCGAAGAATTTACTGCTAATCACAAAACGCAATACACTGCAGACTCAGATATAAACATTTATGGCTGTATTGACTTAGTGCGTGTTCTAATAGTTGTCGTGTTCTGTAACAAAATGACGATCTATGATGTAAAAAAAAAATCGATTAAAATTATATTCTCAGTGCTGTTAGCCGTTAGATCACACGCACCTAACTTTGATAAAAATAGTTTTTTGTTTTATTTGCGTGTTTTTTTGTTTGTTTGTTTGTTCTTATTTTTGGTGATTAACTTTTAAATGTCAACATATTTAATTCCTGAGACCATTCCGTTCTGTTTGATACTCACTACATATATAAAAAAAATACAAAGAACAAAGAAAATAATGAATCTCGTACAGAAACGGATTTAAATATATTTTCCGAATTCGAAGGCTCCAGTGAATAAGTCAAATCCAATGTCCGTAAAAATGCAAATCAGAAAAATTAAAGTCTTCATCTTTCACAGACAAAGAAACAGAAAGAAAGCTCTTTAAAAGAATTACCATAAAAACAAAAAAGAAAGATAAAATAAAAACCTGGAATATGAAAAAAAAGGAAGGCGAGATGAAATTACAACAAAAGGCGTGGTCTTGTCATGTCATTCTTGTGAAATGTCCACCATAGAAATAAATTAACGCGTTGTTTTTGGTGGCTATCTTTGCGTGACCGGTTTTGGTGGACCACGCCGGCATCCAATAGTTGCGTCTCGCAAAGACGACGCCATTAATAAAAAGTATTTTTGTTTTGTTTTTTTGTTTCCTGTTCCCTGCACCACAGGACCTTCGAACTGAACTGAATATCTGCCTGGCTGAAGCTCACCAAGATAGGTCGACGTCTGATGTGTAGGATGATTAATGGGACCAAATGTTGATGCACACCGATAGTTCTCAGCTCTAATTTAATGTGGTCAGCTCTTCATCCTATTTTATAGCTGTCATTCTTTCTTTCATTCATTCATTCGATCGCTTCTTCCTCAGTTTTTCTCCTTCTTTTCACATTCATTTACTTTCTTCGTCTCACAATTTTATTAAAATTATTCGCATCTTCTTGTGATTTTTTCCAGTTTTTTTTTCTCTTTTCATTCGTATTTTTCTTAACACTTTCTTTATTAAAGGGTGTTCGAAAAGTTACTATGTACTTTTCTAATCATTTTTATATTTCAGATTTCACCCCAATACTCTTTTTATATATTGGGGTGAAGCATTTTAACATTGTTTATAATTTTCATTCATTCTCTCCGATATTGAAACATGGGGTATGCGTATAGGCTCGGAATGAGAAAAGAGAGAGCCGAGTTCGAATTCCAGTTGAATATTTTGCATACTCGCAAAAACCTTTAGGAAAAATATTAATCCATCTCTTCTCCCTCTAACTATACATTAAATAGCAGAACAGTTTGTGTTGACAACCAGTCTACCTCGATCGGAGAATAAAGTGGTTTGCGATGAGTCAACACCCTACTGTGTGAGACAGACAAGTTACAGATCGATGACGGCCACTGAAAGAGATGGGTTCGTATATTGAAACATGTCTGTTGGTAAAAAAAGAATACCGGTGCATAGATTTCCGGAAAATAGAGGTGAGCTACTAATCTTGTACAATATTGATCTAATAATGATATCGATCCCCGCAGATTTCCCCAGAACTATGTTCTTGCACCAGACTTGATTTTATTTAGCATTATATCTTACTATGACTTTAAACCATTAAACGTCATCCGAAAGTAAGACCTCTGATCGGTAGATAGGATGTTTTGAAGACCGTGAAATCACCTCCTAATAGCAAGGGGTTTTTAATTCATTCTCTCGTATATTGAAACATGT
This sequence comes from Ascarosepion bandense, assembly GCA_037127315.1. Classification (NCBI taxonomy): domain Eukaryota; kingdom Metazoa; phylum Mollusca; class Cephalopoda; order Sepiida; family Sepiidae; genus Ascarosepion; species Ascarosepion bandense. The sequence goes on from JBBBDQ010002508.1 coordinate 109,839, forward strand.
CTGCTAATTAAAAATAATTGCATGCTGACTTTCTGAACATCTTCTTCTCTTCTTCTTCTATGAGCCATGTCCTTTCAGGACGTAGGCGATCATGGCTTTCCACATCTCCCTATCCCTAGTGGCTCTTGGCACGCTTTCTCCTGTTGCACCATGCAACCCTCGTTCCATCATCCACCTGATCAGGTCCTTCAAATATGTTATCCGCTGCTTTCTCCTGTCTCTTTTTCCCTCTATCTGGCCTGTTAGTATCAGGTTCTCAAAGCCCTCCTTCCTCATTGCATATCCCAGGAACTTTAGTTGTCTCTTCCTGATGCTCAGTATTAATTTCCTTTTCGTTTCCATCCTTTCCAAAACCTCATCATTGCTCACATGCTCGATCCATGATCTCCGCAGCCTCTTTCTGTAGAACCACATTTCAGCTGCTTCAAGTTTTTCTTTCATCTTCGAAAATATTGTCCAATATTCACTGTCATATTGAAGAACCGACGTCACATAGCAATCCAGTACTCTCCTCTTTGTTTCTAGTGAAATTGTCCTGTTTCTTAATATTTTACTCAACTTCTGGAATGCTTCATTATGCTTTTAAATCTCAGGCATATAAATATATAGAAACTACTGTGACCACAAAGTGAGGGATCAGTTTATATATTGATTGTAATAGGGAATTGATACCCCACTTTATATCCAGTATGCTTAGAACTACATTTCAGTTGCTTCAAATTTTTCCTTCATCTTTGATGAGATTGTCCAGCATTCACTGCCATATTGAAGAACCGACATCAGATTGCAATCCAGTACTCTCCTCTTTGTTTCTAATTAAATTGTCCTGTTTCTTGATACTTTAATCAACTTCTGAAATGCTTATTTCGCCATGCCAATTCGCCTTCGGATCTCAGTGTCGCCCTTTGCGTCTTCTGTTAGAACACTTCCTAGGTATTTAAATTTCTGTACCTGCTTGATTTTAGAGTCCCTCACCTGTAATTGGCATTTTCGGTTGCCCTTTTTGCTGATGACCATGCATTCGGTTTTCTAGCATTTTTTATAGTCCTTTCTTGTCAATCTTTTTGTTACTCTTGTTCACCCGTTACAAGGCCCAACATCAACACAAGGTCGAGGGATACTAAATTAGGTGAACAAAGTAAAGGCTCACAAAGCGAGAGGAATAAAAAGTGCCTTTCAGATTAAAACGAAAAGGGAAATTCAAATTTCACCATTCAAAAGACGCAGAGTTAATGAATATTGTTTAAGATTTTATACTAATGTTCACCCGCGACAAAGCCCAAATTTCACACAAGTTAGAGGGCTCTTGAATAAGATTATTTTCAGTGTGTAGAATGTGTGGGGTGTAGGGGCCTCTGTGATGCTTGCCAAATTGGCCTTGCGCTAAACACAACCGAAGTCCTCACAACTTAAATATGAGAAGGTTGAAGTTTGGATGTTGAAATGTGGAAGGATAAAATATTTCGTTTGTACATTAAAGTAAAATGTTTATTTACAGAATAACAAAATTGTAAGAAAAATGTTTATAGAGAAAATGAATGTAGTTAATTGTTCACAAAGAAATGTAAGTATTTAAATGACCCACAGAAATCCAGAATTCATAGTTATAGTAGCAGAATGTGTGTATGTAAAAAGATTTAAAAAGCTGCTAATAAAAGTCTGTTCTGTTCCTTTTTCTGGTCGGAGAAAAACTGAAAAGGAAAGTCAGGCAATAAAGGAGATTGTATTTATTGAAGTCAGTTAAAGTATCTTATTGTTGTTGTTTTCTTTCACGGTGTGTGTGTGAAGACAAAAAAAGAAAAATTGAAAGAAAGGGTAGAACGAATGTGTGACGCGCCCTTACGTCCGGGTCAGCTTCTTGAAATTTATTCCTTACATTGTTCAAGGTCCTCTATATTCGCTCCCATGTTGGACTGATTTGACCGGTCAGTATAGATGGTTTAAGTAGTGAAATTTATCACGTGACTGGATTGAAAGCATATACCGATTTTCTAGGTGTTAAGAAAAATTTACCGGGGTCATAAATCAATTTGTTATTTCCTATCCAATCAGAATTTAGAATCTTACTTTTCACACTGACTTGTGAAATTTGCCTTGTTCTGGGTTTTTTCCCAAAATGTTTTTAGTCCTTTTGATCCAATTTTGCGGGTGTGCAATTTTAGTTTTTTCGTTTGAGTTATTAGATAATATAGGATTTATCTCCTATAGGGGAAGTAAAAGATGAAGTTCACAGTAAAACGAAAAGGGAAATTCGAATTTCGCCATACATCTGGTAGTAAGCAGTAAGAAAACCATCTATGGTGCTTAAAAAAAGACTACCATGTTGGAATGCAGGTTTAGGTTTATTTATTAGAAGCTTCAAAAGCGTCAGTGTATCACAATCCTCTGCACACATTGGATGACTTAAACGCAGCGATAACAGCGTTCGTTCATTCTATTTCAAGCGTACAACTGATAGTGGTGTTCAGAACAAAATAAGAAGATTCCAATCCTCCATTGATGCTAACGGCCGTCACTTTCGACACCGTTTATAATTTTCATCGTATCCTCCTCCCATATTAAAACATGTCCGTTAATCAATCTAAACTTATTTATAAATGGAACTTTGTCTGTGTGTCTGTGTGTGTGTGTCCGTTACCTGACCCGATTTTCTTGAAAATTTATACAGTTGTACTATAGGCGTCTGCGAGTGTTCTTAGCTAGTTTTTGTGTCGAGTTACCCCCGATAAATATCGAAAATTGATAATCGAAAAAATCGGGTTATAGAAGGAGTGGTTCGATTTTAATCAAATTTGATACACTCATAGACAAAGACATAAGAAACGATATTCAGAAGTTTCAAGGTTGCAGTTCTTACAATAGTGGAAAAAATCGATATATATATATATATATATATATATATATATATATAAAAGGCAACGACGAAAAAACTTCTTTGATATCGATACCAGAAAATCAAAATTTGACTTACATCCATTCATTTTTCTTTCAGTCTAAGGTCTCGCTTTAACTGGAAACAACTATTGCTTTTTAGTCTTTCGTGCCAACGTCCAACGAGTCTGAGCTCCAGGACCATAGATTAGTTTTAAAGCTTTCGTTACACCCGAGCAACGCCGGGCTATACTGCTAGTAAAAGATATATAAGTGCGTAAAGACTTTCTGAACAACCAGTATTATTTAAGATTTCCGGTAAATAGAGGCGAGCAAGCTAATCTTGTACACTATTGTTCCAGTACAGTCTGGTCGATATCAGTGTTCACCGGGAAAAAATGTTACCAAGCTAAACATGGTATTTTTAGAAATGTTATGGTCTTCTCTTTTGAAACTGAAAAGTCTTCATTTACACCAACTGGGAAAATGTAGTTATGAAGACCAATTTGCAAACCAAATCTGAAATAATGAACCTGAAGTAAAACGTAGCCGTATTTCACCATTATTAGTTTGTATATATCAGTAGTCATGTATATAGAAATGAAACAGAAGATAACATATAAAAAATAACACAAAACAAAGAACTACTATATGCCTGTTAGTGAATGAAATACTGACCAAACATCCACCATTTACAGGCCAATAATTGGTCTGTCAAATTGAATTTGATAAATAAAAGACTGCAGGAAAAGTTGGAAAAGAGAGGTGACAGTCGAATAAATATTCTAGAATACTTCCGATCAACCCATATGTTTTTCTCAGACCTTGTGGAGCTTTCAAGATGGTCACGTGATATCTGTATATTTTGCAAACCAGACAACAAATTAAGGAAGTTTTTATATCTCAGAAACCACTGATGCTGAGAACATTAAATTTTGCCTGGTTATAAGTGTTGTTAATAGAGACAAATTGGCAGCATAATTTTATCTTCACTTTGACCTCTTCGTTTTTAGCAGGCTGGTCAGCAAAACATAATACCTGTTCGAAGAAGACTTGACGGTTTTGTGCGTTACAAGCAAGGTATGACTAGTGAGTGAAGAAAGCAAAGATGTCGAAATAACTCATTACATCAAGCCACCAAGTAAACAACTTGAAGCCTAAAAGTTCTGTTATGCTGAGCATAATTGATGGCTCAACCTTACAATGGAGGTGCTTATTAAAACGTCTGCATAACTTTTACCTTCTTTTGCCAAAAATGTCTTCGTTGGTGCAAAAAAGAAATTTATATGATTTGAAATATTTTATTTAAATATTGTCAAAAAATACTAGGCCCGGAAAATAGCACACATAAAAAAAGTTATAAGATACAAAAACGATTACTGAAATTTTCACAATAGCATCGCCAAAAATAGCAAACAGATCAATATAAATAGCTCGACTTAACTCAAAATAAACGTTCAAATAAATTAGAATCTCTTAAGGTGTCCTAATACAGGAAATGAACTCGTCCTCTTGCTACATATAGACTACCGGCGTGACTTCCGGAGAGCAGTAAGTTACGAGCAGAGCAGTCAAGTACAGCAATTAACGACAGCTACTAGTCAGGCAGCGTAATAATACCTTCGGACTTATTTATTTTTGTATTACTTATTGTTAACACTTTCTTTGAATATCTTGTTTCTTGTTATACTAATACACTGTTTTGAACCTACCGCTTGTATTCCGTGTCTTACTTCCAGACAAACCGGTCATTACCACTTTGCGGCGAAGTTTCGCTACAACTCCAGAATCGTCATCCCATTGGTTCTCTTCTTGTAGAGCCAGAATAATTTTGTTGCAATCGGTGCCTCTACAAGCACAGTGTTTCCGGCAAGAATAGATGTTTGTGCTGCAAGGACTCTCGGACAAAATCCTACACTTACAACGTAAAAAATTTAGTAGTTCCTCAGCTATTCCTCGGGATTGGTAAGAACTGAGGCTAAAGAACCGGTTCACATTTCCTAATTCCACCTGCAAGGTTCAATTAGGCAGTTACCTAATGTCTTCCTTATCATAACTTGAAAATGGACACGGAGACTGTCGAACAACACTGACCGTTCAGTTGGAGGCAGTTTTCAGGCTGTAACTTCTTAATCGATGTTGCTGTATATCCCATGTACTTGATTTTAGCCGTGAGATTCTAATGTATAACTGGTTTTTCTCTATACATCTTGAAAAAAGTGTACGATGCAACTTGGCCAGAAGATGTTGCATCAGCTAAAAATTAACGTAACAAAACTGGATCTCTTTTGTTTCATGAATAAGCCTGATTATCTCACATTTTCCACACCCAAATGCAGCGGACAGTGAGTCACATCTACCCCCATGCGTGGATGACTGACAAATTTTGCAGAATGTAGAAAGTTGTGTTTTCTGTGATTTCACAGACGCTGAGCACTTTCATTATATTTCCCTGAAAGCCCTTTCCCTCGGAACGCATATAGATGTCAACCATGTCTGAGAAAACTTAGAAAAGTAAAATAATTACAGCTTATAAATTTTCTTCAGTAGCTACTCAAGAGCTTTTCAGAAACAATATCCTTGTTTGCGTCTCTCTCACTTGGCCCACACGATGACCGTCTACTTCCAAGGAGCGACGTAGCATCTTGATAACTTGATCTTTGTTCTTGTTGTTTGAGAGGAAGAGCTCTTGGTAAACAGCAATTTTCAATCCATCTTTGATTTGTATGTTAACAGAACATGATCTTTTATGAACGGTCCTGCATAACCATCAAAGATTATGCTTGATATTCCGTACTAGGGCTTCACGTAGCTCAGCTACTGTGCAAGCACGTCACTCTATGTCTTCACTCGATGGAGGAGAGCACCTCGAACTAAAACATTTTGTCAGTTGGTGGCTGAGATTCAGGTACATCAGTGATCAGATTGGGCACATCAAGATGGTGTAATGGTTAGCAAACTTGTCTTGATAGAATCATTACAGTTTAGTAGTGAGTTCGATCCTAACTGAGTGTTCCATACTTTCGGCCTTGTGACATATCTAAGCTATGCTTAGAAAATCACCATCAGTGATCAGATGATGTTTCGGCAAGGCTTTGTCCGACTTTCTCATTTGAAAATCCTTAAAAATGAAAGTTGGAAATGAAGCAAGTTCGAACTTGAAGAACGGAGTCACGTTTTTGCATCTTTCCAGCAGAACAACCAGCCTTGAAAACAGAACATTAGGGTTAACATGAAAATTTTGACCATCAATCTTTACACTTTTTTTCCAGCTCAACAAGCTTACGCATTTGAGAACTTCTTTTCGTTAAGCTCTCTAAAACATCCACGTTGTCAAACTTCTTCTGTATAGAATGACCCAGTTTTCTCGACGATATCACAGTTAATTCAAACACAATCGGATGCAGCCAAACCAGATGGTATTGATCATAGTTCTGGTTGGCTTGGGTCAAAGAGGTTATGCTGAGAGATTCACTTGAATACACGGGTCATATCAATAAGTTCTCTCTTCTGACGTACGGTAGTAAGCTCTAAGTGCTGCTAGATGGTTCTGTGGGCAAGACCGGTCAATGTTGTCATAGCATCATGCACTTAGGCGCAGGTATGCATTCTACACACCTACATCAATCTCACTGATTCCATAAACACTCATCTCTTTATTAGCACACCTGTGCTTTTTATAGATCACATCATAATTTGCTCAGTAATGAGGTCAATTGAAAAACCGGCCTAGTTAAGGTAACTGCGTCGCACAGAATAAAACCCTTACTCTAAGAACTGTCAAGAATGGTTTTCAGGCAATTCTAGATACAATCGTGCAATTTTTGAAAAGTTGAAACGCCCGGTTCCTGCAAATACATTTAGTATCCACCCAACTACTACAAGATGCAAATTACAATCCCCTGTTCTTTTGGCATGAATAAACCCCTTAACCGTGTCGTTATACTCAATGTAGGGCAGCCATAACTTTGCTGTACTTGATTTGTGCCTGAGTCCATGCATCAAAGTATCGAGCCATTTCACGAGGTCTTCAGTACTGATCTCATGCTCTCGGATATTTATTATACAAATCGATTATTTTTCTTCCATATCAGAGTGTTCTAGTTTCTCAGTAAAATAGCCTTGCACCACATCATGGAAATTGTTTTGAAACACATCAGACGTACTTCTTTCAAGAGCTCCTTCAATATCTGGAATCTCAGCTTCATTCCCCACGGAGACAATCTATTCTTCCAAGTCGAAAATAATCCCTTCCTCAATTTTTCTCTACTACATCAGTCCGATTGCTGAGAATTAAATTGGTCAGCATCTGCTGGAAGCAAAGCATTGATAAGTTTGCTCCTCAGAGCTTCATGTACAAAAAGGGGGTTTGTACATCTCTTGCAACAGCCTTTAAAGAATATTGGCACGGAGGTTTCCGCACAAATGGTAGTCAGTACCTCAGACAACTAACATCTTTAATAAGACGTTTTCTCCTTACCGGAAAGAGAATTTTTTTTTTATGAAGAGCTCATTGAAACATACCTGAAACTAATCTCTTATCTTAAGGAAGATCTTATCCCAGGAAAAATTGTGCAAATATATTTATATATAGATAACTTGTAAGTGCATGGATGTGAATTAATTACAGATAACAAATAAAAGAGCTTCTTTCCATTTCTAATAAGTACATTGTTATGGTGCCCTCCTACGAGGAATGAACTCTTCCTCTTACTATATATACTTACCTGCGTGACTTCCGGGAGGCAGTTAAGACAGCTAGTACGCAGTTAAAGCCAGCTACAATTCAGGCAATAATCATCGTAACTGTACCGTTCGCAGGTTCTTATTTCTATTTACTTATTATTAACACTTACTTTGCACATATGTTCTTGTTATACTACTACACTTTTTTGAACCTACCTTCTGTTTTCCGTGTCTTACTTCCGGCCAAACCAGTCACTACAATTTTGCGGCGAAGTTTCGCCACAAGAACTCTACAACAAATTGGCGACGAAGATTTGTGTTAAGATTTGCCACCACGAACTGGCAACGACGATCCACAACATATCTAATAGCGTCCTCCTACTTCCTCGCAAGATTCCAACGATTAGGGATTACGGCCATATCACGTTGAATACGCCGATTCTCGTTCGATCGCCTAAGTTAAACAACGTTGAGCCTGGTCAGTACTTAGATGGGTAACCGCTTGAAAATACCAGGTGCTGCAAGCGTTTAGTGACGGATGAGCGTTGTGGTGCAGTGAATATCAGCTCGGAAAGAGAAATCGGTGAGCCGAGTTCGAATTCCAGTTGAATACCTTGCATACACTTAAACACTGGTACCCTTGGGAAAGGTATTAATCCGTCCCTTCCCTCCTGTTATGGGTTAAATAACAAGGGTAAGACTTGGGGAACCTGCCCTTAAAAACAAATCCCAATGAATCTTGATACTCGAAAAGAAAAATGTATTACTAGACACAAAAACTTATATAAAAACAACAATAAATTGTTGAAAGAAAAAGGTATTACCAGCAATAAATAAATAAAGTTTAGTTGGCAATAAATGACCCGCCGAGGTTGATTTGCCATAAAAACAAAACAACCAACCAACCAACGATTAGGAATACAAGAGCGACGTGGATATTCAGATTTCTTAAACTTCTATTGCAGAATCGCATTCTTCTTAGAACCCGAACAACACAAAACACATATGATGGTAACATAAGTAATACAATCAAGAAGAAAAAGTTAAAATACAAGCATGAAACAAAATTCCTATATTTGTTACCAATTCCACAGCGTTTTTCACTTTTGGTTGCTTACTCTTCGTTATTTTTCTACGTCACTGATCCAGTCAGTCAGTTAAGTACTAGACGTGATACACACTTGGATGATCATGTCTCAAAAAAGACATGACTGACTAGGCAGAAGATGTTCTCGAAGTACGTTGCCATTACTTTCTACGGTAGACTGGTTGCCAACCAATTCTAAAGAACCCAATCTGTCCTTCTATTCAACCCATAGCTGGATGGAGACGAGATGAATTATATAATATTATTATATTAATAAGTAGTAATTAGTGGGGGATAAGTTTATTACTTCATAACCATAGAAAGCCGACCCCTCACTTTATGCCCAGTAGCTTTACTTATGTTTCCAAGTATTATATTCAGTCAGTCAGCTAAGCACAGGTGAAGACGTTCATCCCTTGTTCCCTGTTTAGGATGTGGTTTCTAGCTTTCTCTTTTCCATTCTTTTTACCCTTACGTAGCCCCCTGCGCATCAGTGGCGTTATTGCCTTGCTTAGGGTGATATGATTAAAAAAAAGCGCCATACGTGATACACTCTTAGGCGATCTTGTCTCGAAAGAGACATGACTGACTAAGCAGATTTTCCTACAGTAGGTTGCCATTATTTTCTGCTGTAGACTGGTTGCCAACCAAGGCTAAAGAGCCCAATCTGTCACCCTATTTAACCTATAGTTGGGGGAAGAAGCGACAAATTTATACCTTTCTCAAGGTTATTTGAGCACATGTGAGTGCAATGAATTGAACTGGAATTCGAACTCGGCTCTCCGATTTCTCTGATCCAAAACTTTTTCTTCTTTATTTGCCGTGTCCCCTCAGGATGTAGGTGATGATGGACTTCCCCTTTGTTTCTGTTTCTTGTCGCTCTTTAAATTCTTCCTCTTGGTATCTCTCCCAATCCCAGTTCAGTCTAAATAAAATCCATGTTGAAATGAGTATCAGTCTCTTGAATGTTGTCTATTACCTGATACAGTTTCATCTGTGGAACTCACTCCCGTATTCTTGCTTTCCTGACGGCTACAACCTCCAGAAATTTAAATGCAAAGTCAATACTCATCTACTAACCACTGGCCTCTAGCTCTCTCCCCTCTCCTGTATAACCTTCCCTTTCTCTCCACCTATGTATCTGTCATCGCACCTGCTTTCTCAGCTTTCTATTGTTCCTTTCTAACTAGTTTGTACTCCTCACTCTTTTCTAATTAATCTTTTTACATTTATGTAACCCCCTGCACATCAGTGGCGTTTCCGCCTTGCTCGGGGTGAAATGATTAAAAAAAAAATCTACAAAGGTATGAGGCAGTTACAGATTATACTGCACAATATGGAAACACAACCGCGACTACTAAACAGCAGAAACTGACATCATAATGTTCAAATAACTAGTATGACAAATTCTACATTATCTCTACATGGAAACCACTTACAAATGTAAACTACTCAAATGACTAAGTACCATGTTTCACCTTATAGCACCTGTTTTTGTTTTTTTGTTTTTTGTTTGTTTTGTTTTTTTTATTTTTGCAAGGAAAGTGGTTCTTAGAAAAACATACGTAAAAATTCTGCAAGGTAGATAAAAGAGGAGATTTTACAAAATTTACATTATTCGGAATATTGTCCTCATCTTTGTTGCCATTTGTACGACGTTTCGGCCGTTGTACACTCCGGCCTTCTTCAGGTGCTAGACATTTCAAACCGAATCCTTTATTACAATCACTGGGGTATATTAACTCCATACCTTGCGTCAAATCTCGCTTAGAAGTCATGAGCTATCTCATACTAACCCTACAAGTTACTTGTTCACCACTGCTGTAGCCTGGTATTGAACTCACAACACTAAGAGTCAAGTCAGGAACTAACCAACGTCTATATCCCCTTGGCCATTGTCCTTAATGTAAATAGAGTAAATGCTACCTCATCTCAGAAATATAGAGGATTTTTTACTTTCTTCTTTCTCTTCTTCTTCTTCTTCTTCTTCTTCTATGTGCCGTGTCCCTTCAGGACGTAAGCAATCATGGCCTTCCTCTTTCCATCTCTTGTAGCTCTTAATACTCCTTCTCCTGTTATCCTACTCAATCCCCGCTTCTACAGCCGTCTGCTTAAGTCTATGAAGTATGTCATGCGTTGCTTCCCCTTGTCTCTTCCTCTCTATCAGTTCCGGTTCTTCACCCTGTATCTTCCCCTCTCTTAGTCCTATCAAGTTCTCCAAGCCCTCCTTTCTCATTACATGTGCCAAACACTTCAGCTGTCTTTTCCTGATATTAAGCATATTTCCTTCTTGTGCCCATTCTCTCTAAAACCTCTGCGTTGATCGCGTGTTCCGTCCATGGTATCCTCAGCATCCTACTGTAGAACCACATTTCGGTTGGTCCAAGTCTTTCCTTCATCTTCAATGAGATTGTCCAACATACTCAGTATATAAAATTGCGCTTTTAATGATCTAAAATTGGTTTTATTTACATTTTTTCCGGATACAACTAATATTCACTCTAAATCAACCAGACTAATAATGGTATCGATTCTCGCAAATTGCTTCAGCCTTGTGCCAGACTGAATTATACTTAGCAATACACTTCGTACTGCGACTTTAACATATTAATGGCCAATTCGGCGTTAATTATAAAAATTAAAATAAATACAGTTTTCCCTAGCCATTTCGCGGTTCAGTTTTCACGGTTTCGCTGTATCGCGGGCTTTTAAAAATATATATACATAGTTTACTATCGCAGAAAATACTAAAAATAGAGGAAAATCCGCGAAAAATCGAAAATTCGTTATTTTAATGTATTTAATAGTAAGATAGCATGTGCGTTGTGGAGCATTGGACATCGGCTCGGAATGAGAAATCGGACAGCCGAGTTCGAAATCTAGCTGAATTCATTGCATTCACTTACGCGCAAATACCCTTCCAGTTATGGGTTAAATAACAGGACAGATTGGGTTCTATAGCCTTGGTCGGCAACCAGTCTACCGCAGAAAGCAATGGCAACCTACTGAGGGATAATCTTCTGCCCAGTCAGTCATATTTCTTTCGAGACATGATCTCCCAAGCGTGTATCACGTATGGCACTTAACTGACTGACTGAATATAATAGTTGGAATAATGATTAAGGCTTCTACTGGTCATAAAGTGGGGGTTCAGTTTATTACTTCATAACAATAGGAAACCGATCCCCCAATTAATTACTACTTTATAATATAACACATCTTTTCCGCCTCTAGCTATGAGTCAAATAACAGGACATATTGGGTTCTATAGCCTTGGTCGGCAACCAGTCTACCGCAGAAAGCAATGGCAACCTACTGCGGGATAATCTTCTGCCCAGTCAGTCATGTCTCTTTCGAGACATGATCGCCCAAGCGTGTAGCACGTATGGCACTTAACTGACTGACTGAATAGTAAGATAAGTACTTTATCGCCAGAAAAGGTAAAAACAGTAATAAAAAAAAAACATAAAATTCAAATAATAACAAAATACGTACTGAAAGTAGTTCTGCCGCTGACAGACGCAATGGGTCTCGTCTTCTCGCGTAGTCTCTACCTACGCGAGACCGTACACGACTCGCTGTAATGTTTAACTGTTTATGAATCTTACTAAATTTTTATGTAGCAAAAGAAGTTTTTGTAACTTATTTGTCTTTTTCACACTTATCAAATATTTAAGTTTACGTAACTTATGTTTTTTTAATACTTGTACAATACGTGCGCACAGTATTTTCTGAGTGACCACGGTCATGTGCAAGAGTTACTGCTGTACTGCAAACAATCAGTGCCATACGTGATACACACTTGGGCGATAATGTCTCTTTTGAGACAAGACTGACCGGGCAGAAAATTTTCCCGCAGCAAGTTTACTATATATATTCATAAACACAAAGGTTTTTATACATGAAATACTATATAAGAGTGTGGGGAAGGGTAATACATATTGAGGTTGGGTTATTATTAGTATGGGGTGGGTTATATAGACTTAAAATATACCTAAATAATAAAATTAATATTGCAGCCGTACTTCGCTGTTTTTTGCAGTGGGGGGGGGTCTCAAAACACATTAACCGTGAAAATCGAGAGAATACTGTACTTTTTTATTCCTTAGCTGCATAGTATGTGCGCGTCACATACGGTTTTTAACTCAGTTTTCCTTCTCATAGACCTATTGTCACCTAAGGCTATACGACCCAGTCTACCTGGTCCTGCTATTTTATCCATAGCTAGCGGGAGAAGAGATGTATTCCTACCTTTCACAATGGTATTTGCACATAAGTGAACGTACTCTAGACTAGAATTCGAACTTGGCTCTTTCGAACCGAACCCTTTATTACAATCACTGGAGTATATCATTCTCATTCCTTGCTTAAAGCCTCTTTTGGTAATTATTAGTTATCTCCCTCGAACCAGCTGTTACTTGTTCACCACTGCTGTAGCCTGGTATTGAACTCACAACTCTTTGGGTCAAGTCACTGGAACTATCTAACGTCTATATCCAAGGACAAGAACAACTGCATTTTTGGGACTTATAAACCTAATGTTCAGTAACCCTTTTTTTACCAGAGTTCATATTGCAATTTTTGATGTTAATGGTTTTTTTTTCTAATATTTTTTATGTTAATGCCTTTCTCTAGTATTTTTACCAGCGCTCATATTGCAATTTTTGACACTAATGATTTTCTCTGTGATTCTGTATTACTGGTTCCCATATTGTATTCATCTCTATGCTTGGTCGGCTTAGGAAATTTTTTGTAGCCTAGCATATTTGCTGATTCTTCAAGTTTACGTAGTTTCCAGTTGAGTTCTTTATCTATTATTTCAGCTTTATCCTTTAGGTGTCGGTGATCAAATTCCCCCTCCATTTGTGGTCAGCTCTTTTTCTATCTTCCCTCGTGTCACGGCCTTGCGATGTTCTTGTAGACTTACCTTAAGGGAGCGGCGTGTTTCTCATTTCTATTTCTTTCCACAACTGTATAGAATGGCGTACACGCAGTTCTTAGTCATGTCCTCCCCTGTTGGGGGTCTTACTCAGGAGAGGAACCTGTGAAGTGTAGAACCACTCCTGAAGATCGTCCTGATGTACGAATTTCCACGAGATACTAGATTAGCAACCAAGTTCCACCATTCTCTGATAATCCCTACACTTAGGGTAGACAGACTGAGTTGTTGGAGTTGTTGTCATGTACCCTAGATAATTCTTTTGTTGTAGAACACTGCTTATATTGAACATTTCCTTTTCCTAGTACCTGAAGAAAGTTGGAGTGTACAGCGGCCGAAACGTCATGCAAATGGTGAAAAAGATGAGAACAATAGTCCGAATAATGTAAATACTGTAAACCACTTTCTTTTTTAAGTAATTTCCGGTGTTGTTCTCTATCTATTATTTCAACGTCATCCCATAGGGGGCAGTGATCACCTTTCTTCCTTTATATGTGGTCAGCTACGACTGAATTTTCTATCTCCCCTCGTGTTTTGACCTTGCGATGTTCTTGTAGCCTTACCTTAAGGGGACGGCCTGTTTCTCCTTCTTATTTCTTTCTACAGCTACATGGACTGGCGTATACATAGTTCTTAGTCATGTCCTCCTCTGCTGGGAGGGTCTTACTCAGAAGAGGAACCTACGAAGTGTAGAACCAATTCCGAAGATCGTCCTGATGTTATATGGACTACAGATCCTTTGTATATTCTCCGATAACCACTTCACTTAGGTTAGACAGAATTGAGTTGTTGGAATTGTTGTCATGTACCCTGGATAATTATTTTGTTATAGTGCACTCCGTATACTGACCATTTCCTGTTCCTAGTACCTGAAGAAGGCTGGAGTGTACAGCGGCCGAAACGTCATGCAAATGGCAACAAAGATGAGGACAATAGTCCGAATAATGTAAATACTGTAAACCACTTTCTTTTTTAAAGTGATAAACATGTCAAATTTCATAACAAAGAACGTGTATTTGCAGGAAATTTAACTAGTTAACCTTAAATGATGTGTTATATTTCTGGCATCGAATTCAAATGATACCAGAAATATGGGTAAAATTAGTGGCTAGCAATGAACAATATTTCAGTGATATGTTTCTTACTAATTCTTATAGATAAAATATTACTTTTCATGAAAAATCAGTGAGAAGTCCTACTATATATATATATATCCACATACAAGCCCGTTTCGCTGTATCACAGCTCATCAGTGTGGCTAGACATATCCACTTGGTTCTGGCCGGGATCGAAACTCGACCGATTTGGTGTCAGTCGGAGTCGCTACTCCCTAAGTCACCTCTTATATATATATATATATATATATATATATATATATATATATATATATATATATATATATATATATATATATATATATATTTTAATTCAGATACTTCAATCCAAGGGGAAAAAACAGGAAGGTAAATTCCAAAAAACCGGATCCTAATTAATATTAAAATTTTATTTTAATATTAAAAAATGATACAGGAAGAGAGCTCCATGTAATAAAATATTACAGAGCAAATATATATTAAAAAAGGATTAATTCAAAGATGTTGAATGGCCATTTCGATATGAAGATCCCCACGGGGAACGACACATCACCTCAGCAACAGAAAAAAACCTTTCAGAAACTGGAGAAAAATTAGTCTACTTTTCCTTTTTAAATAGATTGCAAAGAAATTAAAAAATAAATAATAAAATAAAATAAAAATAAAAATAAAGGGAAAGAAAAAGAAAAGGAAAAAGAAAAAGAAAAAGATAGAATAAAATCAAATAAATAAGAAAAGAAAAAAATTGACATCGTCTGGGTTCGCAAAAAAAAGGGGAGAATGTAACTAAAAATTAACAGACAGCCGTGTTAAATCGACGTCAGTTAAAGCAACACGGAAAAAAGGTGGTAAGAGAGATAAAAGAAGGAAGGGAGGGAAAAAGAAAGAAACTAAAGAAAAAAATTTTTTTAAATATTACAGACGCTGGACAAATTCAAAAACCTAATTTCCCCAAAACGTTGAAGTATTAGAAAAAGGCCTTTACTTAAAAAGGCATAATTATTAATAAAAGGGAATAAAAAGATATAGGATTTAAAATAAAATTATTTTTAAAAAAATTAGGTGATTTGAAATTAAACTAAATAAAGACAACACTAGGTAAAAAAAAAAAAAAAAAAAATTAATTACAATTGTTATATATACATACCTATAGAAGTACACACATACATACATATATATACACACATAATTTAACGAATAAGAATACATATATACATACACATACACACACATACATTCAATTTATTACACACTTATATACATATACATGCGCATACACACATATGCATGTGTGTACACACCTATATACAAAAAATTCATATACACATAATATACATGTGTACACATACATGCACACATATACACACACACACGCACACACATATATATATATATATATATATATATATATATATATATATTCCATATGCACTCACACACATACATATTAATGAATATTATGAAAAGGAGCATTTAAATAGCTAAAAAAATTTTTTCAAAATTACATATAGCCCACATACATAAATACATATATATACATATATATACAAATATGCACATCCACACACAAACATACACATATACATAAAAAAAAAATTAAAATTAAAATTAAAATTTTTTTTTAAATATTAAAAAAATTATAGAAAAATTTAGAATTTAAAAATTAAAAATTAGAAGTTAAATTTTTAAATCCGCCCTATGTTTATAAATTCCCTTCTAAAGTTCAAAAGTAAGTCCTGATGAGGATACTTCAAAATCAGAATCTTCTCCAATAAACACAGACGACACCTATCACGAAAACTTTTAGGAGTACAAGCTGAGCCTATTAATTTCCAGCTGATTATAGGGTCCTGGCCTTCCTCCTTCATTTCCCAGAACCTACGTGATAGTGCCGTCTGGAATCTCTGTTTAGGGTTCGAAAACGAGTACCTGTGATTATAAAGCCTCTGTTTGAAAGAGCCCGCGGACATGCCAATATAGGTTCGGTAATTGTCCTTGTTATTAGATGGAGAAATGCGGGCTTCATAAATTACATGGGTGGATTTACATTTGCCTTGCACCGGGCAGGCATCCACAGAATAACAATTGCATTTGTCGACAATTCCGGATTTAGCTTCTGTATTATTTAGGTTCATTAAAACTTGTTTATTGTGGGAATTAATTATATTATCTATATTTGAGGTGCAAGAATAACTAATTTTTAGGGTGAATCTATTAAAAATTTTATTTAAGGGATTGTTATTATTATTAAAATGTTTATCGATTAATTTGAGAAAATACTTACCAATATTTATATTAGTTAGCTTACAATAAGGAGGGTTAAACCAAATTATCTTCCTTTTTCTACATTTTCGGGTGTTTTTAGTTTTTGATGATTCAGGGTTTATAGCAGGCTTATCATACTTTAACTTATTAACAAAACCGCTTTTCTGAAAGGCCTTATCGTAAATTTCTTTGCTTGCGTTGAAAATTTTTATATTGGAAGATAATTGGTTAACCCTATTATTTACTATCTTGGGTATTTGTCTTATAATATTCTTGGGGTGGTTGGATAAACTATTTATATAGGTGGGAGAACTATTTTCTTTGAGAAAGGGTTGGTAGGAACCATTCTTTAAGTTAAGGGTGATATCTAGATAGTTTACAATTTTGAGATTGGAAGTAACCTCAACCTTAAAACCAAGAAAATTTAGGGCTCTGATAATTTTCTTATGTATTCTATTAGTGTTAGGCCCATTGGAATTGGGAATACATATCAGTTCATCATCCCGATATAGGCCTATTAGTTTAGGGTCTAAAAATCTACCTAAAATATCTAAAATATAAATGCCTATTAGATCTGCTACCTTGGCAGAATCATAGGCTCCCATAGGGACATCAAAACTATCTTCAGGCCCTTTAGTCCAAGTAGAACTATCAAAGGTGAGAATAGATTTTCTAGCTCCCAGTATAATTCTATAGTCACAATCCGAAATATTAACATAACCCCTAGCAAAGTTTAAACAATCCACAAGAAGTTTTTTTGATATAGAGGAATAGAAATCCACAATATCAAATTTAAGGAAAGTGGATTTAGATTTGTCATTGATATTATCAAACCATTTTATGGTATCTAAGGAACTCTTCCAAAGATTCAGTTGTAAATTAGATTGTAACTTCTCTCTGGGAAATGAAGGAGGAAGGGCAGGACCCTATAATCAGCTGGAAATTAATAGGCTCAGCTTGTACTCCTAAAAGTTTTCGTGATAGGTGTCGTCTGTGTTTATTGGAGAAGATTCTGATTTTGAAGTATCCTCATCAGGACTTACTTTTGAACTTTAGAAGGGAATTTATAAACAAGTGCCGCCATAGGGCGGATTTTAAAATTTAACTTCTAATTTTTAATTTTTAAATTCTAAATTTTTCTATAATTTTTTTAATATTTAAAAAAAAATTTTTAATTTTAATTTTAATTTTTTTTTTTATGTATATGTGTATGTTTGTGTGTGGATGTGCATATTTGTATATATATATGTATATATATGTATTTATGTATGTGGGCTATATGTAATTTTGAAGCAGCGGACGATCCCTTTCTTGTTTGGGTGGTGGGAATAGAAGTTGAGTTACTGTCCGCTGAATATTGGCTTCCGTTATTAGTCTTTTTACAATTTTGATTTCTTTTTCTTTCGTCTCCTCCTCTTCTTTTCTTTTATTTGTTCATTTTTCTCTCTCTAGAGAAACTTCTTATTCTTTTTACAATTTTGATTTCTTTTTCTTACGTCTTTCCGCTTCTCTTTTATTTGTTCATTTTTCTCTCTCTAGAGAAACTTCTTATTCTTTTTACAATTTTGATTTCTTTTTCTTACGTCTTTCCGCTTCTCTTTTATTTGTTCATTTTTCTCTCTCTAGAGAAACTTCTTATTCTTTTTACAATTTTGATTTCTTTTTCTTCGTCTCTCCTCTTCTCTTTTATTTGTTCATTTTTCTCTCTCTAGAGAAACTTCTTATTCTTTTTACAATTTTGATTTCTTTTTCTTTCGTCTCTCCGCTTCTCTTTTATTTGTTCAATTTTCTCTCTCTAGAGAAACTTCTTATTCTTTTTACAATTTTGATTTCTTTTTCTTACGTCTCTCCTCTTCTCTTTTATTTGTTCATTTTTCTCTCTCTAGAGAAACTTCTTATTCTTTTTACAATTTTGATTTCTTTTTCTTTCGTCTCTCCGCTTCTCTTTTATTTGTTCAATTTTCTCTCTCTAGAGAAACTTCTTATTCTTTTTATAATTTTGATTTCTTTTTCTTACGTCTCTCCTCTTCTCTTTTATTTTTTTCATTTTTCTCTCTCTAGAGAAACTTCTTATTCTTTTTACAATTTTGATTTCTTTTTCTTTCGTCTCTCCGCTTCTCTTTTATTTGTTCATTTTTCTCTCTCTAGAGAAACTTCTTATTCTTTTTACAATTTTGATTTCTTTTTCTTACGTCTCTCCTCTTCTCTTTTATTTGTTCATTTTTCTCTCTCTAGAGAAACTTCTTATTCTTTTTACAATTTTGATTTCTTTTTCTTACGTCTTTCCGCGTCTCTTTTATTTGTTCATTTTTCTCTCTCTAGAGAAACTTCTTATTCTTTTTACAATTTTGATTTCTTTTTCTTACGTCTCTCCTCTTCTCTTTTATTTGTTCATTTTTCTCTCTCTAGAAACTTCTTATTCTTTTTACAATTTTGATTTCTTTTTCTTTCGTCTCTCCGCTTCTCTTTTATTTGTTCAATTTTCTCTCTCTAGAGAAACTTCTTATTCTTTTTACAATTTTGATTTCTTTTTCTTACGTCTCTCCTCTTCTCTTTTATTTGTTCATTTTTCTCTCTCTAGAGAAACTTCTTATTCTTTTTACAATTTTGATTTCTTTTTCTTTCGTCTCTCCGCTTCTCTTTTATTTGTTCAATTTTCTCTCTCTAGAGAAACTTCTTATTCTTTTTACAATTTTGATTTCTTTTTCTTACGTCTCTCCTCTTCTCTTTTATTTGTTCATTTTTCTCTCTCTAGAGAAACTTCTTATTCTTTTTTTACAATTTTGATTTCTTTTTCTTTGTCTCTCCGCTTCTCTTTTATTTGTTCAATTTTCTCTCTCTAGAGAAACTTCTTATTCTTTTTACAATTTTGATTTCTTTTTCTTACGTCTCTCCTCTTCTCTTTTATTTGTTCATTTTCTCTCTCTAGAGAAACTTCTTATTCTTTTTACAATTTTGATTTCTTTTTCTTTCGTCTCTCCGCTTCTCTTTTATTTGTTCAATTTTCTCTCTAGAGAAACTTCTTATTCTTTTTACAATTTTGATTTCTTTTTCTTACGTCTCTCCTCTTCTCTTTTATTTGTTCATTTTTCTCTCTCTAGAGAAACTTCTTATTCTTTTTACAATTTTGATTTCTTTTTCTTTCGTCCTCCGCTTCTCTTTTATTTGTTCAATTTTCTCTCTCTAGAGAAACTTCTTATTCTTTTTACAATTTTGATTTCTTTTTCTTACGTCTCTCCTCTTCTCTTTTATTTGTTCATTTTTCTCTCTCTAGAGAAACTTCTTATTCTTTTTACAATTTTGATTTCTTTTTCTTTCGTCTCTCCGCTTCTCTTTTATTTGTTCAATTTTCTCTCTCTAGAGAAACTTCTTATTCTTTTTACAATTTTGATTTCTTTTTCTTTCGTCTCTCTCTTTTCTCTTTTATTTGTTCAATTTTCTCTCTCTAGAGAAACTTCTTATTCTTTTTACAATTTTGATTTCTTTTTCTTTCGTCTCTCCGCTTCTCTTTTATTTGTTCAATTTCTCTCTCTAGAGAAACTTCTTATTCTTTTTACAATTTTTGATTTCTTTTTCTTACGTCTTTCCGCTTCTCTTTTATTTGTTCAATTTTCTCTCTAGAGAAACTTGTTATTCTTTTTACAATTTTGATTTCTTTTTCTTACGTCTTTCCGCTTCTCTTTTATTTGTTCAATTTTCTCTCTCTAGAGAAACTTCTTATTCTTTTTACAATTTTGATTTCTCTTTCTTTCGTCTCTCCGCTTCTCTTTTATTTGTTCAATTTTCTCTCTCTAGAGAAACTTCTTATTCTTTTTACAATTTTGATTTCTTTTTCTTTCGTCTCTCCGCTTCTCTTTTATTTGTTCAATTTTCTCTCTCTAGAGAAACTTCTTATTCTTTTTACAATTTTGATTTCTTTTTCTTTCGTCTCTCCTCTTCTCTTTTATTTGTTCAATTTTCTCTCTCTAGAGAAACTTCTTATTCTTTTTACAATTTTGATTTCTTTTTCTTTCGTCTCTCCGCTTCTCTTTTATTTGTTCATTTTTCTCTCTCTAGAGAAACTTCTTATTCTTTTTACAATTTTGGTTTCTTTTTCTTTCGTCTCTCCTCTTCTCTTTTATTTGTTCAATTTTCTCTCTCTAGAGAAACTTGTTATTCTTTTTACAATTTTGATTTCTTTTTCTTACGTCTTTCCGCTTCTCTTTTATTTGTTCAATTTTCTTTTGTCTCTCTGCTTCTCTTTTATTTGTTCAATCTTTTCTTTCTGGAATAATTTTTCTTCTTCTTCTTCTTCTTCTTACTATTTTGATATCTTTTTCTTTCGTCTCTTCTTTTCTATTTTATTTGTTCAATCTTCTTCCATGAGAGAAATTTCTTCTTTTTCTTCTTACAATTTTAATTTATTTTTATTTCGCCTCTCCTCTTCTGTTTTATTTGTTCAAACTTCTCCGCCTAGAGAAATTTTTCTTCTTCTTCTACTTCTTCTTCTTCTTCTTCTTCTTCTTCTTCTTCTTCATTCAGTTTTGACTCTATTTTCTTTCCTCCCTTCTTCTCTCTTCTATGTGTTTAAACTTCTCCCTATAAAAGAAACTTCTGCTCGCTTCCTCCGAATCCATAGTTTTCCTACACGTTTTCTCTATAACAGTTCCTTCATCTCTATTTTCATAAATTCCTCTTTTATTCCCTACTTTCATTTTCAATCTTTCACAATTCTTTTGGTTTTCTTTTTTTGTTTCAATATTTCCAAGATTGTTTTTTCAGTTGACTGTCATGCCACCCAAAACTTCTCTTCTATTTTGACTCTTATAGTTATTGCTAGAAAAGCATGAATCAGTGAAGCGGAGCCTCAAACATCAAACCTCGTTGCAAGAAAAATAACAGTGGGCTCAATAGAGAAGGAAAAAGGAATGAAGTGTTGGAACAATGGATCGATTTTAAAACGGCACTGAACGTCTCTGCTTCAATTATATACACGCATCTCTATAAATAAATCAATAAGAATATATCTGAATTTCTATGATGAGGTAGAGTTAGTTAGTTATTCTTTCAGACCAGCATCTTTTTCTTTCCAACATTATATTCTTCCATCTTCCCCCGATGTGTTCCGCATCCATTTATTTTGTTCGAACTCTAAACAAAAGACTTTATTTCGGTCATTGGAGTATAATGTTCTAATCCGAAAATTTTTATATAGTGATTCATTTAGATCAGTTTGAGTTTCTATGTCTTATTTTTATCTTATACTAGCAGTATAGCCCGGCGTTGCTTGGGTGTAAGGAAAGCTTTAAAACTAATCCATGGTCCTGGAGCTCAGACTCTTTGGACGTTGGCACGAAAGACTAAAAAGCAGTAGTTGTTTCCAGTTAAAGCGAAACCGTAGACTGACAGAAAAATGAATGGATGTAAGTCAAATTTTGATTTCCTGCTATCGATATCAAATAAGTTTTTTTCGTCGTAAACTGAATTTTGAAGGCTAAATAAGTCCTCTGAGTAAATGGTATCATGGCTGAGGCTAAGAACTACAATTATGCCTACTTAGAGCCAAACCCGAAGCAAAATCTAAAATAAAAAGGCTGAAAAATTATTTTGATCAAACCCGGTATCTTGCCTTTTATATATATATATATATATATATATATATATATATATATATATATATATATATATTATCGATTTTCTGCACTATTATAAGAACTGCAACCTTGAAACTTCTGAATATCTTTTCTTATGTCTTTGCCTATGAGTGTGTCAAATTTAAAATCGGACCACTCCTTCTATATCCCGAATTTTTCGATTATCGATTTTTGATATTTATCTGGGGTACCTCCACACAAAACCTAGCTAGGAACACTCGCAGACGCTTATAGTACAACTGTGTAAATTTTCTTGAAAATTGGTTCAGCCGTTTCGGAGTCTACAGGTAACGGATACACACACACACAGACACACAGACAAAGTTCCATTTATAAATAAGTTTAGATCTCGAGTTCTTTTAGAACGGGTGAGATCATAACTCTCCAAAACTTTTTTTTATTTATTGTAGCTCTTACTCCTTACTCTCCAAAACTTTTTTATTTATTGTAGTTGTAGCTCTTACTCCTTACTCTTGGCTTTTTTATTTATTGTAGCTCTTACTCCTTACTCTCCAAAACTTTTTTTTATTTATTGTAGCTCTTACTCCTTACTCTCCAAAACTTTTTTTATTTATTGTAGCTCTTACTCCTTACTCTCCAAAACTTTTTTTATTTATTGTTAGCTCTTACTCCTTACTCTCCAAAACTTTTTTTATTTATTGTAGCTCTTACTCCTTACTCTCCAAAACTTTTTTATTTATTGTAGCTCTTACTCCTTACTCTCCAAAACTTTTTTTATTTATTGTAGCTCTTACTCCTTACTCTCCAAAACTTTTTTATTTATTGTAGCTCTTACTCCTTACTCTCCAAAACTTTTTTATTTATTGTAGCTCTTACTCCTTACTCTCCAAAACTTTTTTATTTATTGTGGCTCTTACTCCTTACTCTCCAAAACTTTTTTTATTTATTGTAGCTCTTACTCCTTACTCTCCAAAACTTTTTTTATTTATTGTAGCTCTTACTCTTATATCCAAAACTTTTTTTATTTATTGTAAATCTTACTCCTTACTCTCCAAAACTTTTTTTATTTATTGTAGCTCTTACTCCTTACTCTCCAAAACTTTTTTTTATTTATTGTAGCTCTTACTCCTTACTCTCCAAAACTTTTTTTATTTATTGTAGCTCTTACTCCTTACTCTCCAAAACTTTTTTTATTTATTGTAGCTCTTACTCCTTACTCTCCAAAACTTTTTTTTATTTATTGTAGCTCTTACTCCTTACTCTCCAAAACTTTTTTATTTATTGTAGCTCTTACTCCTTACTCTCCAAAACTTTTTTTATTTATTGTAGCTCTTACTCCTTACTCTCCAAAACTTTTTTTATTTATTGTAGCTCTTACTCCTTACTCTCCAAAACTTTTTTATTTATTGTAGCTCTTACTCCTTACTCTCCAAAACTTTTTTTATTTATTGTAGCTCTTACTCCTTACTCTCCAAAACTTTTTTTATTTATTGTAGCTCTTACTCCTTACTCTCCAAAACTTTTTTTTATTGTAGCTCTTACTCCTTACTCTCCAAAACTTTTTTATTTATTGTAGCTCTTACTCCTTACTCTCCAAAACTTTTTTTATTTATTGTAGCTCTTACTCCTTACTCTCCAAAACTTTTTTTATTTATTGTAGCTCTTACTCCTTACTATCTCTCTCCCAGTCTCTGTTTTGCCATCCACTTACGCAGTTTCTCTTGAAAAATACATGATTAACTGGGCAGAAGATTTTCCCGTAGCAGGTTGTCATTACTTTCTGCAGTAGACTGGTTGCCAACCAAGACTTTAGAACCCAATCTCTCTGGCTATTTAATCCAAAGCTGGGAGGAGAAGAGATGGACTATATCATTATATTAATAAGTAGTATGTAGTGGGAGATCAGTTTATTACTTCATAGAGATAAAAAACCGATCCCCCACTTTATGCTCAGAATGGAGTCAATCATGGCTCTCCAAAATTTTCTGTCCCTCTAAATACTTTCTGTCTTTTCGTTATTTTTAAATATTATTCCGACACACATTTTCACAAGCTCATCAAGTACGTTATAAATGGTCTTCCTCAGTCCCTCTTGCCATAAATCGTCCTGCGAGATTTTTGAAGCCCTCCTTACTCGTTATGTGTTTCAGAAATTTCAACTGTCTCTTCTTGATGTTGACTATCAGTCAGTTAAGTACCATACATGATAAACGCTCTGGCAATCATGTCTTGAGAGAGACCAGGCAAAAGACTTTCCAGCAGTAGGTTGTCATTACTTTCTGCGGTAGACTGGTTGCCAGCCAAGACTATAGAACCCAATCTGTCTGGTTATTTAATCCAAAGGTGGAAGGAGAAGAGATGGACTATATTATTATATTAAAAAGTTGCATTTAGTGGGGGAACAGTTTATTACTTCATGACAATAGAACATCGATCCCCCACTTTATACCCAGTAGTAGCTTTAATTATGTTTCCAACTATTATATTCAGTCAGTCAGTTAACTGCCATAGATGATACACGCTTGGGTGATCATGTGTTGAAAGAGACATAACTCATCGAGTAGAAGGTATTCCGGCAATATATTGTCATTGCTTATTGCGGGAGATTGGTTTCCAACCAAGGATGTGGAACTCAATCTGTCTGGCTATTTAATCCATAGCTGGAGGGAGAAGAGATTGACTATATTATTATATTAATAAGTAGGATTTAGTGAGGGATCAGTTTATTACTTCATAGAAATAGAAAATCGATCCCCTCATTTTATGTCCTGTAGAAGTTTTAATTAAATTTCCAAATATTATATTCAGTCAGTCAGTTAAGTGCCATACATGATACACGCTTGAGTGATCATGTCTCTTTCGAGACATGATTGCCGGGGCAGACGATTATCCCACAGTAGGTTGCCATTGCATTCTGCGGTAAAGAGGTTGCCAACCAAGGATATAGAACCCAATCTGTCTTGTTATTTAACCTATAACTGGAGGGAAGAGTTAGATTAATACCTTTCCCAAGGGTATTTGTGCGTAAGTGAACGCAAGAAATTCAATTGGAATTCGAACTCAGTTCTCCGATTTCTCGTTCCGAGCCGATATCTACTGCACCACAACGCACTTCAAAACATACATACAAGGTACTAAAATCACTCGATGCGGCAACCATCAGCGGCAAACACTTTCTCCTGATGGGAGCTGAAGCTGGAGCAGGACTTGCCAGAGGAGTCCCTGACTATGTTGCAATTGGCTTCCCTAGTGGCTGCCTTATGAGGTTCCTTTGTGTTGTAGGGCTTACTGTTCACCTTTCACTTCAAGACGTACTACACAAAATAGTCGAGAGGATTGCAGTCTAGCGATGAGTTCGGAGTGCATTGAAGGCGACAAGTTGTGCGGTGAATAAGTTGCATCTCTTGAGTACATGAGATTTAGAAGTCCTCCTTGACAATACGTCCGATTGTCTGCCTGCTGGCGCCTATTTACTTGTCGGCTTTTCTCATGGTTTTGTTGGTATTCTCCTTTAGGACTTTGGTAACATCAGCGGCGAAATCAGTCGTCCTGGTGGGGGCCAGACCGCTTCTTATGAGTCATAAGTTCTGGCTTGAAATTCTCACTTGTTACAGAGAAGGAGGAGGGGAGACGTTTCCCTAGAGGGAGAACGTTGAACAGATAGAAGGGAGGAGGAGGTAGGGAAAAAAAGGAGTCAAACTGTAAAAAGAAAAAGACGAAGGCATTTCTCTTGAAGGAGAGGGTTGAACAAATAAAAGAGAGGCGGAGAGACGAAAGAAAAAGAAATCAAAATTGTAAAAAGAAAAAGAAGAAATGGAAATAAGAACGATATTGGTTCTCAAAAGAAAACATATGAAAGAAAAGGAAAAAATGAAGAAAGAATGTAATTTGGGAAGAAAAAGAAAATGGAAAAGATTAAAAGAAAACTCGATCTATAAAAAATGTGAAACATAAAAAAAGATTAATAATAAAAAAAGTCGATCAGGCAGAAGAAACGAAAGTAAAGAGAAAGAAAGGAAGATTAAGAAAAACAAAACAAAAACAACAAAAAGAAACAAAAAATACAATAGGAAAAAAACTTTGTGATGATAAACGGAAATTTCTCTAGAGAGAAAAGGTTGAACAGATAGAAGGGAAGAAGAGAGACGAAAGAAAAAGAAATCAAAATTGTAAAAAGAATAACAAGTTTCTCTAGAGAGAGAAAATTGAACAAATAAAAGAGAAGAGGAGAGACGAAAGAAAAAGAAATCAAAATTGTAAAAAGAATAAGAAGTTTCTCTAGAGAGAGAAAAATGAACAAATAAAAGAGAAGAGGAGAGACGAAAGAAAAAGAAATCAAAATTGTAAAAAGAATAAGAAGTTTCTCTAGAGAGAGAAAATTTTTAAAATAAAAGAGAAGAGGAGAGACGAAAGAAAAACAAATCAAAATCGTAAAAAGAATAAGTAGTTTCTCCAGAGAGAGGAAATTGAACAAATAAAAGAGAAAAGGAGAGACGAAAGAAAAACAAATCAAAATTGTAAAAAGAATAAGAAGTTTCTCTAGAGAGAGAAAATTGAACAAATAAAAGAGAAAAGGAGAGACGAAAGAAAAACAAATCAAAATTGTAAAAAGAATAAGAAGTTTCTCTAGAGAGAGAAAATTGAACAAATAAAAGAGAAAAGGAGAGACGAAAGAAAAACAAATCAAAATTGTAAAAAGAATAAGAAGTTTCTCTAGAGAGAGAAAATTGAACAAATAAAAGAGAAAAGGAGAGAGGAAAGAAAAAGAAATCAAAATTGTAAAAAGAATAAGAAATGGTAATAATGCCGATATTGGAACTCAGAAGAAGAAATACGAAAGAAAAGGAAGAAAAAATGAAGAAAGAAAGTATGTAATTTGGATAAAAGAAGAAAATGGGAAGTTTAAAAACAACTCGCTCTTTAATTGAAAAAAGAATGCGAAACCTAAAAAAAGATGCAAAGATCGTAGATGGCCGAATTTTCTAATGACGCTCTTGAAACCTCGTCACTCTGTGACATTGTGTGTGTGGAAAAAGTAGCTTTTGTGTTGAAAATAAGTACCCCACACACTCACACACACACACACTCTCACACACACACACACACACACACACACACAACAAAGGCTGTGTAAACGATTTTGTACTCTCTCAATGCTGGAAACTGGGTATTAGTTATCTATACTCTATTTTCGATTTGATGTGACTCCTCTAAGGATAGAGTATGGTGGTATGGTGGGAAGAATCAGGCTCTTTCTAGGTACAAAGAGCCAGCCATTTTTTAAGCATCTCTAGAGATAGATCGTATATATGACTTCTGTAATGTCAAGGATGTGCGTTGTGATGCAGTGAATATCGAAACGGAACGACAAATCGGAGTGCCGAGTTCGAATTTCAGTTGAATTCCTTTCATTCACTTACGCGCAAATACCCTTGGGAAAAGTATTAATCCTTCTCTTACCTCCAGTTTTGGGTAAAATAATAGGACAGATTGGGTTCTATAGCCTTGGCTGGCAACCAGTCTACCACAGAGAGCAATGACAACCTACTGCGGGATAATCTTCTGCCCAGTCAGTTTCTGAGAAACGTAATGAGGAAGGAGGGCTTAGAGAATCTGATACTCACAGAACAAATAGATGGAAAGAAAGACAAGGAAAAGTGTTTAGAGAGGATGGAAATGAAAAGGAAACTTATACTTAACATCAGGAAGAGACAGTTGAAGTTTCTGAGACACGTAATAGGGAAGGACGGCTTAGAGAATCTGATACTCACAGAACAAATAGAAGGAAAGAGAGACAAGAAAAATGTTTTGGAGAGGATGGAAATGAAAAGGAAACTTATACTTAACATCAGGAAGAGACAGTTGAAGTTTCTGAGACACGTAATAGGGAAGGACGGCTTAGAGAATCTGATACTCACAGAACAAATAGAAGGAAAGAGAGACAAGAAAAATGTTTTGGAGAGGATGGAAATGAAAAGGAAACTTATACTTAACATCAGGAAGAGACAGTTGAAGTTTCTGAGACACGTAATGAGGAAGGACGGCTTAGAGAATCTGATACTCACGGAAAGAGGGAAAGAAGGAAAGAGAGACAAGGGAAAACAGCGAGAGACATACTTGAGCAAGTGGATGGCGGAACAGGGTTTTCAAATGATACCAAGAGGAAAAATGTTAGAAGCGACAAGGGATAGGGGGGGAATGAGGTCCATGATTGCCTTCGTCCTGAAGGGGCATGGCAGATGAAGAAGAAAAATGGTGGATTCTGCTAATAAATACTGTAAAAAACGACGCAGTTTACGCTTAACGCGATATGCTGCGACTCCAACAATGAACATAACAAATCGGTTGCTTTTGTGGTAACCTGCTGTTAGTAAAGAATTAATTATCTCTGACACGTCGACGATGTTTACATAATTTGCAATACAAGCGATAACCCTAAATTACATCTTAACAAACATTTTGCCCAAATGGACGAGTTGTAATGTAGGCAGTTTGGAACGTGCTGTATTTGTGATATCAAACGCAGTATAATTATATTCTGCCCAAGATGATTATAGAGCTCTAATAAATATTAATCTTCTGGTAAAATTTCTTCTTGTGATAATAATTCATTCGGCTCAATGATGGACCGTGGGTTACTTGGTTAAGAATTAAATCATAAACCACATAAACCCACAAAGACGATTTGATTATAATGAGGAAAGCGTGTATATAAGTCTGCGTTAACAGTGATAACAGAAAAATGAAACGGTGCATAGTGCTAGGAAAACTCACAGTAATCCTCATGAGTCATTACCAAAGAATTAAATATCAGCATCAAAGAAGAACAGAGGAAGATGCGTCGTCAATAACGCCTTAGAATTTCCAAACAGTCGACGCATTTTACGTTTGAGGCGCCATGTTGCAACTCTAGCAACTGACATAACAGATAAGTTGCTTCAGTGGCAACCTGCTGTTAGAAAAAAAAGAATCCTTTCTAACACGTCGACAATGTTCACATGATTTGCAATATTAGTGATAACCGGTTTCACTAGTTGCTCTCTAGGCCGTTTTGAATGAGCCGTTGTACTAACCAACGCAGAACAGTTATAACCTCCCTAAGAGGAGTGAAGAGTTCTAATAAGCACCGATCGTCTTGAAAAATATCTTTTCGTGATAATAATTCATTCGGATTGATGATTGGCTGTGGCAGACTTTGTCTATGACGTGAAGTTGATCACGTGGCCGAATAATTTATAACGTTCGCTTTCTCGCTATGAAACCCGGGTCCGAATCTCACGATGGTCGATTTGTCAGAAAGGTAATTTCTTGATGTTATCGGTCTGGAGGAGGTGATTTCAGCGTGTGTCGTGACGCAGTGGATATCGGCTCGGAAAGAGAAATAGGGGAGCCGTGTTCGAATTCCAGTTGAATTCGTCGCGTTCACTTACGCGCAAATACCCTTGGGAAAGGTATTAATCCGTCTCTTCCTTCTAGTTATGGGTTAAATAACAGGACAGATTGGGTTCTATTAGCCTTGGCTGGCAACCAGTCTACTGCAGAAGTCATGGCAACCTACTGCGGGATAATCTTCTGCCCAGTCAGTTATGTCTCTTTCGAGACATGATCGCCCAAGCGTGTTTCACGTACGGCGCTTAACTGACTGACACCTTTGGAAAGTGCTTGAAAACTATATCTCGGGTTTACCCAAGACTTGGGTGTGAAATTGGGTATACTGAACGCTTTGGCAGCCGTCAGTGGTTTGAAGGAAGACTTGAGACTTGGTCAGCAATTTTCCTTGAGATGGTGGCTCGTATATAATAACGTAGATATAGGGCCAGTGATCCACATGTGTGTCACCCAGCGAAAGAAGTCCATGACATCCATTCACAGCACCAGAGTCTGAGTATAGCAATGCTTGACCTTGTTGTGTGAGATGGAATTGTTGATGGATTCTGGACCAACCATTGGTTGGTCAAATGGTAATGATGATTTGACATGGCTGAAATGATGCATGGCAGTTTATTTTACGCCGCGTAAGTGAAGGATCATACTGTTCACTTTGAGGTTTGAAGGGAATCTGAGACTCAATAGACGTTTAAAGCAATGCCGTATTCAGAGTGCAAACGATCATCACAACAGAAGAAAATTCAAGGACAGAGCAGTGATGATCAGTCGTCAATAGCCTTGTTTTAACAACATCAATTTTGAACACGGTAACAATGTGTTTACTGCGTTCGGAACTTAACATACACAAGACTCTATATGCATAAACTTTCCACATGTGTATTTATAAGTAAAACAAAATTAATTTTTGATAATGGTTAAAAGTATAGCCGAAAGCGCTCGAACGTACAAAAGCTTTGGACATTTCTTATATAATTTCAGTTCCGAAAAGAAAACATTATAGAAAAACATGAAAAACGATATTAAAAAAGAAATTAATGATAATACCTTGTCTGTCATTTTCAATGAAACCTGCATAAAAGAGAGATTGTTACCCAAATACAAAATGCATATATATATATATATATATATATATATATATATAATCTTTGATAATGTCTGATGTAAGCCGAAAGCTCAGAAAGGATTAAATAAAAACATGTATCAATATTGTGATTTTCTTTCCTCTTTCAACGATAATGCTATTAATCTTATCAGACGATATGAAAAAAAATTACATTAAATAAATCGGCAAAACTTGTCTATATTATTTAATGAAACATGCATCAACATATATCTATAATACAATTCAGCTTTATCTTTTGCTTTGGATGTTATAATAGATATAAATAGATATAAATACAGGTCAACCTTTCAAACTGGTAGTCATTGGTCC
The DNA here is from genome assembly GCA_037127315.1 of Ascarosepion bandense. NCBI lineage: Eukaryota > Metazoa > Mollusca > Cephalopoda > Sepiida > Sepiidae > Ascarosepion > Ascarosepion bandense. The sequence continues at coordinate 141,196 of JBBBDQ010002508.1, forward strand.
GGCGCTTTTTTTTTAAGTCAGTTATCATTAGTTCATTATGGATGTGCATTAAGGTGACGTGGATATCTACTCGGAACACAAATCGGGGAGCCGAGTTCGAATTCCAGTTGAATTCGTTGCATTCAATTACGCGCAAATAACCTTGGGAAAGATACTAATCCATCTATTCCTTCCAGTTATGGATTAAATAACAGGAAAGACTGGCAACCAGTCTACCGCAGAAAGCAATGGCAACTTACTGCGGGATAATCTTCTGCTCAGTCAGTCAAGTCTCTTTCGAGACATGATCACCCAAGCGTATGTCACGTATGGCACTTAACTGACTGATCATTAGTTCGGAATGTTGTCCTTATTTATGTTGCCATATTCACGACATTCAGGTCATTGCACGCTCCGACTTTCTTGAGGTGATTGAAATTTCAAACTGAACTCCTTATTTTGTTTATCGAGGTAGATTGTTCTAATTCCATGTGTTATGCCACCTCTAGATGTCTCCTTTTAACCCAACACTCTTTGTTTTCTTCTTTTTTTTTTTCACTTCTACTGTAGTAAGGTATTGAACTCACAATTCTTCGGGTTAAGCTACTGGATCAAACTAACGCTTTTCTCCACTAGGCTGAAAGTCAAAGAAAGCGTTATCCAGTGACTTGACTCAATGCGATAATCTCCCTCTACATTTTCTTTTTCTTTATTATTGTTTAATTGCCACGATTTATTTGGAAATATATTGGAGTTTATATCTGGTGTTTGACTAAGAATTCAAATTTAGACCTTTTTTTCTCGTAGAGACGTTGTCACCCAATGCTTTCCTCGGTGCATAAGTGAGAGCTTTCCCGACAGCTACAATCTCCAAGAATTTAAATGTAAAGTCAATAGTCATCTCCTATCTCACCAACCTGCATACTCTCTCTCATGCTCCATTCTCAGTCCACTTCACTCTCATCAGTATTCTCATCCTTCTCTTATCCACTTCCTTACCCTTGCCTGCGGAATTCCCTTCCATTTACTTGCTTCCCCGACAGCTACAATCTCCAAGAATTTAAATGTAAAGTCAATAGTCATCTCCTATCTCACCAACCTGCATACTCTCTCTCTCATGCCCCATTCTCAGTCCACTTCACTCTCATCAGTATTCTCATCCTTCTCTTACCCACTTCCTCACACCCCGTATAACCTGTCACTCTTTCACATAACCTTCTCTCATGCCCCTTTCTCCGTTCACTCCACTCTCATCAGTATTCTCATCCTTCTCTTACTCACTTCCTGACACCCCGTATAACCTGTCACTATTTCTCATAACTTTTCTCCCCAAAAAAGTGCCCTGCTTGGAGCGATATTATTATAAAAAAAAAATCTAGGTCAGAATTAGAACTCGTTTCGCCAATTTTACTGACTGTAATGGTAACCGTTACTCCAGGCACGCATAGCTACACAGTCTAAGAAATATGTTTTTAATTTATCAATGTTCTTGAATACACACACGCAGGCGCTGACAAAGTAACGAACAGACTTGGGGAAAGAGAGACACAAATTCAAACTGGCACTTAGACAGAAACAAAGAGGCAAAAACGCATGAAAACATTGGCAGATGTGCTCAGACATAAACAGAGACGCGTTCAATAGATACTTTCCAAAGATTGATGGAATTTACGACTCGAAAAAATAGTTTCCTTAAAGAAAAAATGAGGAAAAGTGAAAATATTTTCTGCGGTAATGATTTCGAAAGAAGTGGGGGAATGTTTTGTAAGGAACGAAGAAATACTTGGTACTTTATCAGATGAATGGAATGATCTAAATACACTGACAGAAAATAATATTGCAACTCAATAAATATATATGTGTTCATTTTCACACCGGCGTGACGTGACTTTTCACTGTCTCATCCATAGATATTCTCATGAAAATTGTTCTAATGAGGTCACCTCAGCGGCGTTAATTTAAGCGTGATACTAAATTGGCAATTAGGTCTCACCGTTTTATAGTTCAACTAGCTAGATGCAACCGTAACTTCTACTCTAACGGTTTTTTTCTTGCACCTATGGAACTCACTTCCGGTTTCTGGCTTCCCCAACCACATGTGTTCTTCAAAAATGTATATGCAACGTCACTCACCAGCTTATTTTTTCATGAAATCTGTTTGGTTTTTTTTATTGTCCTTTTTCCTCGCTGAAGTCTTCAAATTCTCTACCATTTCCAGTAAACTAGTGCGTCTTACTAGCATCATCGCCTTGCTTGAGGTGAAATATTTTTTTTTAAATTAAAATACCTAGATACCAGCAAGTTATTACATGATAATTGCCTCATCTTACACAGATGAGAGACTTCCCCTCGCATAATTTGCTATGGCTTTCGGCTCGTTTCCCCTAAAATGAGATCAGCAGTGAATTTCATAGATAGCAGGCAAATATGAGAGATAAACCCTGTATCTTTTATTGGTTTAGTTAAATTTGCATACCCCACAACTGTCCAGTCTACCTCTGTATCCTTGCCCAGTCCGGATGATGATCTGCAAACCTTGACGTAAGACAGAAAAAGTTGTAGATGGGCTAACCAAAAGAATTATTCTTCCGTCATACATTCTTATTTCGGATAAACAATATGGCTTCAGTTTCGCAAGGTCTACCGCCGATGTGCTAATGGTCTTCTTCTGTGCCATGTCCTTTCAGAATGTAGGCGATCATGGCTTTCCACATCTCCCTATCCCTGGTGGCTCTTAGCACGCTTTCTCCTGTTGCACCATGCAATCCTCTTTCCGTCCTCCACCTGATCAGGTCCTTCAAATGTTATCCGCTGCTTTCCCCTGTCTCTTTTTTCCCTCTATCTGGCCTGTTAGTATCAGGTTCTCCAAGCCCTCTTTCCTCATTGCATGTCCCAGGAACTTTAGTTGTCTCTTCGTGATGCTCAGTATTAATTTCCCTTTCGTTTCCATCCTTTCCAAAACCTTCTCATTGCTCACATGCTCGGTCCATGATATCCGCAGCATACGCAAAATTTTTTTTATCAAACTTTAGATAAGAACGGCGAAGCTCAGTCTCTAACTCTAGATCTCTCAAAGATGTCTAAATTGGTTTTATCTGAGAGCTCAACGGCTATTTTGTCACTGGACAAATATTTGGCATAATCCAGTCGTTCCTAACAAATTGTGTAATGAAAGACATGCTGAGCACGCACGTTCTAAATTGTTTCATAGAAATGGCAGGGTCTTCTAAGACTCTATCCTTGTTCCTAAGCTGTTTCTGACCTACAATCAACGACCACACCGATATTATCAGTTCCCAACAGGGTATTTATGCAGAAAACGCAACTATTTACGCTTGTCTTAGTAGCAAGTTGGATACATCCGACAAAGAAAATCTGGCAAAAAAAAGTAATTAATGTTTAAATAGGGCAAGAAATGCCTTGTAAATATTAACACCTCCAAAACAAAACTGCTTTCATTTAATCACCAGAGATTTTTTCTGTCTGTCATCAGCACGGTAGCTGCTAAATTCTAAGAGATCCACATTTTGTCCCTTCTTGGGCTCACATTTTCCACTGACATGAAGTCGAGTGATTATATTGATTCAATTGCTAGGTCTAGCAAAGTTGGTTTACCGTGTTTTGACAAAAAGATTTTCTCGTCAGAATCCATTTTGCACATTTATAAATCTGTCTGTCTATCGAATACTGCTGCTATATATAGTCTGGTGTTCCTCTTATATATTTCGAGATTCTTGACATGAAGTGAAGAGATTATATTCAATTAATAGTTATGTTTACTTAAAGTTGGTTCACTGTGACGTGCTAGACAAATTTTCTCGTCAGAATCCTTCTTGCACATTTTCAAATCTACCATTTGTCCGTGCATTAAATATTGTGTGGTCTGGGGCTTCAATTATATATCTCGATATTCTTGACATGAAGTGAAGAGATTATATTCAATTAATTGTTACGTCTACCGAAAGTTGTTTCACTGTGGCGACAAATTTTCTCGTCAGAATCCTTCTTGCACATTTATAAATCTACCATTTGTCCGTGCATTGAATATTGCTGTCACATCTGGTCTGCTGCTCCTGCTGCATATCCCAAAATTCTTAACAAAATGTCTGTAATGTAATCGATCCTGATTGATTTTCTTTGTTCCTCGACAGCATGAATTTAAGCATTTTATGTGCAATGTGGTGCATTGGATATCGGCTCGGAACGAGTATTAGTAGAATACAGAACAAGGTAATTAGTATACAGTATCGTCGTAGTGACGTGATAGATTGACTAGTAGAACACTTCCGGTGCAATACCGGAAATACCCGACTGACTCGCTCGCTCGACTTCCTTACTCGACTTCCTCCCTCGAGATATAATCTCTACTATTTTATATAGTGATTCGAATAGTCCATTTCCGTGGAAATGTGGAGAGCGCCCCAACAAAACCCCTACATCTTAGTGGTATTATCGCCTTGTTTGAGATGAAATGATTAAAAAAAAGCTATACGAGGTGCCTTCCATAAGCTTCCGGACTTTTTTTCTAGAGACATTTAAAATTATTGTAGCCTTATCAAATTGTATTATGTTATTACTATACGTCTGATGAGATGACAGACCCATTTTTTATCATTTCAGATTGAAAAATACAGCTGCAGCAGGACTTGTAACATACCCTACTAAACCCTGGTTGTCACAGCTGACGTTTTTTGAAAATGCAGTCCGGGCGAGATGACGCTTTGGAAGAACGATACACAATAAAGTTTTGTGTTAAACTTGGAAAGAACGCCACAGAAACGTATGGAATGCTTCAGTCTGCTTACGGACCCTCCTGCATGGGTCGATCATCGGTTTTTGAGTGGCACAAGAGATTCAAGAAAGGCAGAGAGTCTGTGAGGGACGATGAGAGGTGTAGAAGGAGTAGGGAAGTCAGAACACCAGAGTTAATGGGGTAAATCCGTAATTTTATCGATGAGGACCCTCGTGTGTCTATAGAGACAATAAGTAAAAAGTTTGATGTCAGAGTGGGAACTGTACACACAATAATTCATGAGCAACTGAAGATGCGGAGGAGTGTGCAAAGTTTATCCCAAGGGTGCTCAGTGAAGATCAGAAGAAAAGATTTCATAACGACAGCAGGGAGATGGTCGAGTTTATATTCTATTTGCCTGGATCCTGTTCCTTTATTTTCCTTTTTATCATTTCACCTTGCTAAAGTCTTTTCGTTCTCTTTCCCGCCTTGTAAACCCCTACAACTTAGTGGAATTATCGCCTTGTTTGGGGTGAAATGATTAAAAAGTTATAATCCTATTATATCATTATGAATGGATAATAATTATATATATTATATACAGATTTAACCATAATGTCGATAAGTCTTCAAATATTAAATAGATCATCTAAAGCAGGGGTCGGCAACCCCCGGCCCGCGGGCCACCTCCGCCCTCGAGTGAATCTTGGCCGGCCCGCTACCTTACTCTGGACACGATATAAACATAGGTAAACCAAACCAAAGTGACAGTTGATAGTCTGAATATATTGCGTTGAAATTTAAAAAACATTATTTCTTTTTATCTGGAGAATGTGTTTTACTTTTATTTTTTATTTGTTTTACTTTTATTTTATTTTATTTTTTTTTTAATTAACGTACGGCCTCACCTTCACTTTTTCTGTGAAATTGCTTTCGTGAGTGGGCCTTTTTAAATGAATATAAACTAGCGTTTTCAAGCGATTTTAATGGAATTTATTTTTCAGTGCTGATTTATGAAACATTTATTTTTTAAATGTAATATTTTTTAACAAAATTTCAGTTAGAAAAATTTATTCACATATTTAGTAACGTGGTTCTTCTCCATGATACTGGAGCCATCGCTGTTTGGCCCTCCTCCATTATTCTACATACCTTTTTGGCCCTCACTCACCAAAAGGATGCCGACCGCTGGTCTAGATTAATGCTAAGATCATGCTGCCATCGCAGTCACAGTGAGAGACTCCGAATTTGTTCAAGATTTAATTTCCGTTGTCGTCGTTGTGGTTACAGCTTTGTTATGATTGGTTCCTCGTCGAAGAAATATATACCCGACAAGAGGGATATATAACATTTCTTAATTTGGTGTGCAGTGACTCGTTTTATTTTTAAGGAGAAAACATTCGTTACCACGGCACAGAACAAAAAGAAAGACGGAAAGAAAAAGCTAGACGGTCACGACACAGACATCAAGCAAGGTAGGCAACAAATTTTTGGTTTGCCTATAGGGGTTCTGCTCGTTTTTCATTGCACGAAACGTTGCGGGTTTCGCCAAAAACTACCATATAACAGCCTACTTTTGCGGGTTCGAACCGTAGAGTTAGTAGAGTTATTTTTTTTGTTTTTTGTTTTTTGTTTTTTGTTTTTTGTTTTTGTTTTTTTCGGGAACGTTAAGAAGGTGGGTTAGCGTACACAGAAATGAAAAAAGAAACAGAGTCGATGGGGGAGTAGAAGAAGAAAGTAGTCAAACGAAGTAGAGTTGAAGAAAGAGACTTCTGCTTCTTCTATGTGCCCTGCCTTTTCAGGACGTAAGCGATCATGGCTTTCCGCGACTCCCTATTGTAATATAACAATCTGGCCCCACCCGAGGAAGGCTGATGCAAGCGAGGGTGTTTCCGGTCGTTGAAAGGAACGGATGTCGTTTGACCTTATTTCCGGCAGCAGCGGAAATAACTACAGAGGCAAACAGAACAGGTGTCTCTGAGAATTACGTGGGCGTGCGTGGGCGAGGCAAAACCGGAAGAAAAAGTCCCGGTTCTGGAAGATTATAAAAAGACCTCGGCACACGGATTCGCCAGTAGAGAGAGGAGCAACAGAGATCGGCCGGTGAAGAGAGACACAACAGATAAGACTACACTCCCGTCAACCCATTACAAGCGCGCTCTCTCAATTCTCTGTTCCCTATTCTACACGGTTCATCGTCATTAATAAAAATATAACTTTATATTTTTATATATATGCGTGTTTGTTGTTTGTCGATATATAACACTATCCCTGGTGGCTCTTATCACGCCTTTTCCTGTTACACCACCCAAACCCCGCTCTATCATCCACTAGCTCAAGCCCATAAATCTAGAATATAAATGTATAGAAACTAGAATGGCCACAAAATGAGTGATCAGTTTATATATTGAATATAATATAGCTTTGATCCCCGACTTTATATCCACATTACAATTTCTTATAAACAGTTGGCATATATCTTCTTCTTCTATGTGCCCTGTCTTTTCAGGACGTAGACGATCATGGCTTTTCACGTCTCCCTATCCCTGGTGGCTCTTAGCACGCCTTCTCCTGTTACACCATGTAAGCCTCGTTCCATCATCCACCTGATAAGGTCCTTCAAATATGCTATCCGCTGCTTTCCCCTGTCTCTTTTACTCTGGCCTGTTAGTATCAAGTACGACAAGGCCATTTCTTCTCATCCATCTGCCCATATATTTGTGTTTGGTGACTTTAACGCCCACCACACCAAGTGGCTGGAAAACTCTGTCACCGACCTTGCTGGGGTCCGCACCATGAACGCATAGAATCCTCTAAGTTCGGCGCCAAAGATTACTGGCAACTCTGCAAAAACGTGCTCAACAAAAGTAAGACTTCAATATCCCCACTAATCAATGAATTTGAGGTCCTCACCTCCTCAGCGGACAAGGCTGAATGCTTTGCTCGTAGATTCTCCAGCGATTCGACACTGGATTCGTCAGGAGTACCTACTCCCGACTTCCCACCTAGAACTAAGGTTCAACTGAATAACATCCACATTACACCCTCGCTTGTCTCTAAGATAATCTCAAATCTTGACCCTCACAAAGCGAGCGGTGGGGACGGAATACCAATCATAGTCCTGAAGAAATGTGCCCCAGAACTCTCCTCTGTCCTCTCTAAACTCTATAACTTCTGCCTATCTGCTTCCCGCTTTCCTGCCTGTCGGAAATCCTCCTCTGTAGTTCCTGTATCTAAGAATACTGGTGAACCCTCGGACCCCGCTAATTACCTCCCGATCAACCTCCTTCCGATCTTTGGCAAAGTTTTCGAAGCCATTATCAACGCCGAGGTGATTCAGCATCTCACGGCCCACAGGCTTCTCTCAGACAAACAGTACGGTTTCTGCTTCACCAGATCTACTGCTGATATGCTAACGATCATTACAGAGTACATATACCAGGCTCTCGACAAGAATGGCGAAGCACGAACCGTTGCCTTGGATATCTCCAAAGCATTCGACAGAGTCTGGCATGCTGGCCTTTTATGCAAACTGCGGAGCTATGGTATAACTGGACATTTGTTTGATCTAATCCAGTCATTCCTCTCTAACCGCACATTGAAGGTAGTATTAAACAGACATACCACCCAAAACTACCATACGAACGCTGGCGTCCCTCAAGGCTCTATCCTAGGTCCCACGCTCTTTCTGATCTACATTAATGATCTCCCAGATGACATTAGATCCCAAGTAGGCATGTACGCCGATGACACCACAATTTACTCTCGCCTCAATCAAAAACCCGGTGTGGGCGACAAAGCGAACCTCGCTGCCAAGCTTAAAAGGGACCTCCAATCGTAGTGGACTGGGGTAGAAAATGGCTCGTGAATTTCAATGCTTCCAAAATGAAGCTACTATCAACTAACCATCATAGACAATCGCACCTACCTCCCATTAGCATGGAACAGGCTTGCCTCCCAGAGAGTAAAACACTACGCCTCATTAGCCTTACACTCTCGGCGGACCTCAAATGAAATGACTACATCGAATCCATTGCTAAGTCCGCTGCTATGAAGGTCGGTTCTCTGTGCAGAGCCCGTAAATTTTTCCCGTCTGAATCTATCCTGCACATATATAAATCTACCATCCGCCCGTGTATTGAATACTGCTGCCACATCTGGTCGGGTGCCCCTGCCACTCTCCTCGGGCTTCTTGACAAAATACAACGGAGAATCTGTAACGTGATCGATCCTGACTTGGCGGACCGGCTGCAACCACTCTCTCACCGGCGTGACGTGGCTTCCCTGTGCCACTTCTATAAGTACTTTCACGGCTTCTGCTCTGATGAACTTGGGCCATTGGTGCCGCCTAGGTACGAATTTACACGAGATACTAGATTAGCAACTAGGTCCCACCCTTTTACAGTGAAACAGATAAGATGTAACCGTAATTTCTACTCCATCAGCTTCTTTTCTCGCGCTTCCCGCCTGTGGAATTCCCTTCCACATGTTTGCTTCCCCGACAGCTACAATCTCCAGGAGTTTAAATGTAAGGTCACTGGACACCTCCTAACACACTAACTTGCATCTATTCTCTCAAACACTCTCACCATCTAACCAACCCTCATTATCGGTATCCTTACCCGTGTATCACCTTCCTTCTGATATTTCCTATATCTAACCATCCTTTCTCATCACTTCCCCGACCCTATGTAAACCCCTGCGCAATAGTGGCAGTGGAATGCCTTGCTCGGGGTGAAACGATTAAAAAATAACATTAGTTCTTCATCTCTTCTCCAATTTTCCTCCTTCTCGGAAATTTGGGATATATATTTTTTATTTTTAATCACCATTTTGAACTGTCATGTTACTAAACGTTGAAACAGAGCCATCGGCCTTTTACATCAGTAGAAAAAAATCGATAGTTATATCATTCATTATATTTTTACAAAATGTTCAACAACTAAGATCTACTTAAGGTACAATGTTACTGAATGAGATTGTTGTAGATGCGTAAGTGGTGGAAATATGTGCAGGTTATGATGATATGTCAGATAGATAAATCTTAGTCCTAATTCTAGATAAAGGTTAACATAAGAGTTTATCGGGGAAGTATTTTCTCGGGAGTTCATTCCATAAAATAGAAGATTGATGCCTGTCTTGAAAGGGAAAGGAAGGAAGATGATTCGACCCCGTGTTGCTAACTAGTAAGGATACTCTCTAATAAAATAAACAGGCAGATAGATAGATAGATAGATAGATAGATAGATAGATAGATACGAAGAGTCTGAGATAATGCACAAAATTAGATAGATAGATAGATAGATAGATAGATAGATAGATAGATAGATAAGAAGAGTCTGAGATAATGCACAAAATTAGATAGATAGATAGATAGATAGATAGATAGATAGATAGATAGATAGATAGATAGATATGAACGGATTGAGATAGATAGATAGATATGAACGGATTGAGATAGATAGATAGATAGATAGATAGATAGATAGATAAGAAGAGTCTGAGATAATGCACAAAATTAGATAGATAGATAGATAGATAGATAGATAAGAAGAGTCTGAGATAATGCACAAAATTAGATAGATAGATAGATAGATAGATAGATAGATAGATAAGAAGAGTCTGAGATAATGCACAAAATTAGATAGATAGGTAGATAGATAGATAGATAGATAGATAGATAGATAGATAGATAGATAAGAAGAGTCTGAGATAATGCACAAAATTAGATAGATAGATAGATAGATAGATAGATAGATAGATAGATAGATAAGAAGAGTCTGAGATAATGCACAAAATAGATAGATAGATAGATAGATAGATAGATAGATAGATAGATAGATAGATAGATATGAACGGATTGAGATAGATAGATAGATAGATAGATAGATAGATAGATAGATAGATAGATAGATAGATAAGAAGAAGTCTGAGATAATGCACAAAATTAGATAGATAGATAGATAGATAGATAGATAGATAGATAGATAACATTTGCCCTTCCAGCCAAGCATTAATAAAATTAATCCGCCATCCGTATTAATGCTTTCAGCCTCGAAGAATTTTCGAAACCGATCTCACGCTGACGAATTCATGAAACCCGGCATTAAATTTGGGAATACCCGAGGGCTATTTAAGGTAAAGTCTGAGAATTTGACGTCCATCTGATTATGTCAGTCCGGATCGAATTAATTGCCGACGACGATAATGTCGTCAAACATATCTTCCTTTGGGTCTGAAGAATATTCCACAAATTCTAACCTAGGTACGCAACACTACCCGGTTACAAATAGCTTTCTTCTCGCTTACATATTATCTTATTTCATTTTATGTTACGTGTTTTGTCTCTTTTTTTTTTTTTTTTTTTTTTTATTAAATGACATGAATAATGTGAGGTTTTCAATTGAATGTCAGTTTTTAAAAATGAGAAAAACACTCTAAAAGATATGCAAAAATTCAAAAAGGTTTTTTAAAGGCTAACTGCGCGTTGTGGTGTAATGGATATAGGCCTGGAATGGGAAATCCGTAGAGCAGAGTTCGATTTTCAGTTGAGTTCGTTGCATTACTTACGCTCGAATACCTTTGGGAAAGGTATGAATCCATCTCTTATCCCTCCAGCTATGGTTTAAATAGCAGGACAAATTGGGTTCTACGTTAGCAACGAGTCTCCCACAGAAATAAATGGCAACCTACTGCGAGAAAATCTTAAAATGAGTAAAATATTCTCCAGTATATCAGTGAATGCTGGACAATAGCTTCACGTATAAATAGATTTGAGGCAATCGAAATGTTGTTCTACACAAAGATGCTGAGAATATCATGGACCGAACACATGAGCAATGAGGAAGTTTTAGAGAAAATGGAAACAAAAAAGACACTTATACTTAACATCAACAAGAGAGATTTCAAATTCTTACTGAACTTATGAGGAAAGAAGGCTTAGAAAGTTTGTAAGTAACAGGACATATTGAAAGTCCGAAGGAAATTAACTAACGAGTTTGGGTAAATGGATTACAATTTTATCAATAGTGAATTCAATCGAAAGTTTGTTGCTATTTTCTTGCAGAAAATGATAGGAATTTATTGATTGTTATTTTATTGTTGTTGTTCAGTGTGTATAGTATGGTGGTTTAATATATTCATTTCCCTTAATATAGCAGAAAATAAAACTGTTTTATTGTTGAAATTTTATTGATTTCATTATCGGATCATATTATTTGAGTCATGGTAGTTATGAAAAAAAATAATATTGTCCAAATATCCACCAAAGATTCGGTGGCATATTTCCACTCGATGGTCAAAATTTTTGATGACGTCTCTGCATAGTTGCTCCTCGATCTCAGCAAAATGCCTTATTATCGCATCCTTCAGTTGTTGACTTGTTGGAATAGGCCTTACTTTTAAAATGATCCCAAAATCAGTCAGTTAAGTGTCGTACGTGATACACACTTTGGGCGATCATGTCTCGAAAGAGATACGACTAATTGGGCAGAAGATTATCTCGCAGTAAGTTGCCATTGCTTCCTGCGGTAGAATGGTTGCTAGCCAAGGCTACAGAACCCAATCTGTTTTATTATTTAACCCATAACTAGAGGGAAGAGACGGATTAATACCTTTCCCAACGGTATTTATGCATAAATGAATGCAAAGAATTCAACTGGAATTCGAACTCAGCTTCCCGATTTGTCGTTCTGAGTCGATATCCACTGCACCACAACGCACATTAAAAGTGTCAAGTCGCACGATCGTGGTGGTCAATTGACATCACTGTTTCGAGAGTTGATGCTACCTAAGAACTTCTCTTGTTTGAACGTCAATTTTTGTAATAGGCCTTGATAATTTTCACACGTTGTTTAATTGTTAATCTTTTCATGGTTGAAATTGCCAAAAACTGAAGTTGTTAAATCTGAAAGAAATTGAGAAAAATCATTAGACGCTTAAACCTAATTCACATTTAAAACCAGTCCAAGTTATTGGGACACTATATATATATCCAAATGAATAAGGAACGAAGAAAATATTAACAACGTTCGAAACATTATTTTAAAACAATGTTCAATATAAAAATAAAGCTATGAATATTTATTATAAATTATAATTTAGAACATGTACAAATTACAATCTATTACAGAGTGTACATTTTGTTTCGACATTGAAGGGACAGTGTTTCATCAGGTAGTAAACGTTATTATTGCTAACTTCGACCCGTTTTAATGGAATATATATATATGGAGTCATCTCCTGTCATTTTCTTCAGCGTATTAAGGTCTAGAATTTCAGTTCTTACAACAGAAAGAAAGCTACACTACCCGCGTATAAGTTGTGATTATAGTGGTGAAGGTAAGTGCAGAACCAACCACAATTTTGGAGAGTCGAATCGAGAGAACTGTTTCACAGAGTGACGTAATGTCCCTAAATGACCTTCCTCAGGTTTTAAATTCAAAGCTGAACTTCAAGACAGGTTGGAACACAAAATAGTGTAGTAGATTGTAATTTGAACATGTTCTAAATTATAATTTACAATATATATAAATGCAAACTTATCACTATACTGGTTTCGAAAGACCCTCCGCGTATATACGCGGAAGGAAAAAAATGGTTGTAAAAAAAGAAAACATATGAACATTAGCCAAAGCGATTTGGACGGAGCCAGTACGTAGCCCAAAGAAAAAACCCGAGCAGAATAAGTAAATTAACCTAGTGAGCCAACAAAACTACCAAGTTTTCAGCTCAACGGATCTTCATATATATATATATATATATATACAAATAGATAGATAGATAGATAGATATGGATGGAAAAAAAATTCCGTATCCAATGAAACACTTTTCTTAAAAAAGTGCTCAATACAATGTAGAGCTAGTAATATTTATTAATAATTTATAACATAAATATGTTATACTATCACTACAAAAGTAGCTATTTTGTTTTGACACTATTTTCCTCATTTCATTAGACACAAATAATATCGAAACAAAATAGCTACTTTTGTAGTGATATTATATACATATATATATATATATGTGTGTGTGTGTGTGTGTATGTGTGTGTACAGGTTTGAATATTTTTAGAACAAAATATTTTTCTCACAAGAACAAAAATTATACAAACAAAATTTATATATATATATATATATATAGGGTGAGAGAGAGGGAGAAAGATAAAGAGAAAGATGTGTGTGCGCCTGTGTCAAATTTCAGATTAAATTAATATATATATATATATATGTGTGTGTGTGTGTGTGTGTGTGTGTGTGTGTGTGTGTGTGTGTGTGTGTGAAGAAAAGGACAATACGTATAAAAATAAGCTTTCCTTTTGTTCGATATATATAAATATATATATATATATATATATATATATATATATATATATATATATATGAATAGAACAAAGATGTTCATCATAATGTCATTTTTATCATATTTCGATTCCTGCTATGGTCACACTACCCACCAAGTCTGCGAAAAGACTTAAGGTAGGTCGTGGTGAGCTGTCATGGCTACATTTCATTTGTTTTTCTATCTCCCATAACATCACTAGCGTTACATAGACAAAGTTTTCCTCAGTGTGTGGGTTGCACTTAACAAGACTATTTTTTGTATATAAACTGGGGTTTCCTTCTATTCTTTCAATGTGTTGTTTTGTTCCATTTATTATTATTTCATTTGTCATCATAATTCGATTTCTGCTACGGTTATTATTATTATTATTATTATTATTATTATTATTATTATTATTATTATTATTATGTCATTTTTCATCATATTTCGATTTCTGCTTTGGTCTCACTACCAACCAAGTCTGCGGGGAGACCTAAGGCAGGTAGTGGCGTGTTGTTATTGCTCCATTTCATGTTTTTCTATCTTCCCTATCATCTCCAGCATTACATAGATAAAGTTTTCCTTAGTGTGTGGGCTGTACTTAATAAGACAATTTTTTGTATATCTCTTAAGCTGGGGTTTCCAGGGATTCTTTCAATGTGTTGTTTTGTTCCATTTTTTATCATTCCAAGTGCACCTACTATCACTGGCACAACTCTTGTTTTCAATTTCCACATTTTTTCTATTTCAATTTCCAGGTCTTTATATTTTGACAGTTTTTCAAATTCCTTGATTGCTATGTTACAATCCGCTGGACAAGCCATATCAATTAATAGACAAGTTTTCTCCTTCTGGTTTTTAACAATAATGTCTGGCCTGTTTGCTTCAATTTTTCTGTCTGTGTAGATGGTGTAATCCCATAGAATGGTTACATCTTCTATTTCTGTAACCGGTGCTGGGTGATGTTCATACCAGTGTTTGCTTACAGCTTTTCCATAATGTTTGCATATTGCCCAATGTAAATATTGCCCAACTCTATCGTGGCGATTTTTATATTCATTTGGGGCAAGCACAGAACAGCCTGAGATTAGGTGGTCTATTGTTTCTTGGTGTTTATCACAAAACCTGCATTTTGGATCCATATTATTATGCATAATATTTGCCTGAAAGTTTCTCGTGAAAAGACTTTGGTCTTGTGCTGCAAGAATAAAGCCTTCAGTTTCGGACTTTAATCCAGATGCACGTAACCATCGATGAGTATTAACTTTGTCAACATTGGATTTATTGGCACGTACTGGATATTGGCCATGCAGAGGTTTGTCTTGCCAGCGCTGTTTCATCTTTTCAAGAGCTTTATCTTTGGCTTTCATTTTCATATTTTTTGCCGCAATAGTTGGTTCTTGGCTTCTGTTTTGCTTTTCTACAGAATCTACTAACTGTAAATCTTGTTTGTATTTACTGCCTTCTTTTATTATTGAATATCTTTTCTTTCTTTCTTCATGTTGCCTTACTAATTGTATCATCCAATCCTTTGTTGTTTCTATGTATGTTAGTAAGCCAATAGTTGTTGTCTTGTATGACAATTCCAGCTGAGTAAGACCTCTTCCACCTTCTTTACGGGGTATGTATAGACGGTCTACATCAGCCTTTGGATGATGCATCTTATGCTTAGAAAGAAGCTTTCTTGTTTTAGCATCCATTCGTCTGATGTCGTTTAGAGTCCAGTTTAAGATGTTGAAGCTATATTGGACAACTGGGATTGCAAGGCTATTAATGGCCATAATTCTGTTCTGAGAATTCAATTCAGTTTTTAATATCATTCGTAGCCTTCTATAGTACTCTTTACGCACTATTTCTTTCATTTTTTTATGGTGAATGTTTTCGCTCTCATTTACACCTAGGTATTTATAAGCTTCTTCTGGTTTCAATTCTTTTATTGTTACAGCAGGGTCTAGGCTAATTGAGGATGTTTCTTGTATTGATCCACGTAAAACTGTAGCTTTAGCACATTTATTCAAATTAAATTTCATTCCAATGTCTTCGCTGAAGCATTTTACAGTTTGCAGAAGACCTTCCAGCTCATTATCATTCTTAGCATATAACTTTAAGTCATCCATGTAAAATAGATGGCTTATTTTCTTTTGGCCTATTTTATAACCACATTCTGTCTTATTAAGTTGACTGGTTAGTGCTATTAATGATATGCAGAATAGTAAGGGAGATAAAGAATCACCTTGAAATATACCTCTTTTGATGTTTATTTTATCAGACTTATAGGTTCCATTTATATGATTGAGGTAAAGGGTTGTTTTCCATATAGACATGCACTGTTTGATGAAATTGATGATGACGGGCGATATCTTGTATATATTTAAAGTCTTTAAAATCCAGTAATGTGGCACACTATCGAATGCTTTTCGGTAGTCTATCCAGGCAGTACTAAGATTTTTCTTTGTACTGTAGCAGTTTTCCAGGATCATTTTGTTAATTAGCAATTGGTCTTTACAACCATAACAGCCACGTTTGCACCCTTTTTGTTCAAGCGGTATCATGTCATTTCTTTCTAAGAATAAATATGTTTGTTTTGTTAAAATAGATGTTAATAGTTTATATGTTGTCGGAAGACATGTAATTGGTCTGTAGTTTTTCGAGTTGTTTGTGTCACCATTCTTGGGTAGAAGAAATGTAATTCCTTTTGTCATCCATGCAGGAATTTTAGTGGGATCGTCAACCATTTCTTGGAGTTCTTTGGCTATTTTTTTATGTGCTGCATTTAAATAATATAGCCAAAAGTTAGGAATTTTATCTATACCTGGAGTTTTGCAATTGTGTGCTTTTTTTAGTGCAAATTTAACATCATCTTCTCTAATTCCAGACCATGTCTGTTCGGGTTTATTTTTCATTCGTTCTATCTCCTGTGTAATCCAATGTACTTCCTTGCTAGGTTCTTTAGGGCAAGCCCATATCTTTTCCCAGAACTGTGTGACTTCTTCCATTCTGGGGGGTACTGTCACTTCAATTCTTTTTTTACCTATTTCCCTGTAAAATCTCTTTGTATCTCTTATTATTATTATTATTATTATTATTATTATTATTATTATTATTATTATTATTATGTCATTTTTCATCATATTTCGATTTCTGCTTTGGTCTCACTACCAACCAAGTCTGCGGGGAGACCTAAGGCAGGTAGTGGCGTGTTGTTATGGCTCCATTTCATGTTTTTCTATCTTCCCTATCATCTCCAGCATTACATAGATAAAGTTTTCCTTAGTGTGTGGGCTGTACTTAATAAGACAATTTTTTGTATGTCTATTATTTCTATTATTATTATTATTATTATTATTATTATTATCATTGTGTTTGGTATCATCTTAATAGAGATTAATTTTAAGGGCTTAATTACCAAGTCCCCTCCGGTATCTATGTATAAAAAGGGTACTGTGGGAGAGTTATCTATGTACATTTGAAATATTTTGTTTAGATGAAGAGTTTTACGGATCCACAGAAAATAATGGCAACCTACTGCAGGAAAATCTCCTGCCCAGTCAGTCATGTCTCTTTCGAGACATGATCGCCTAAGTGTGTATCACGCTTAACTGACTAATATGAAATACGTACAAAGTTATGGTTTGTAGCTTTTAGAGATGTTGTTGTGTCCTGGAATTTTGGTATCCTTCTTTATTATAGACAATGTCCCTATCACAACAGGTTTTTTTTTTTATTTCTGTTGTATATACACAGACATGGATGTGCGTTATGGTGCAGTGGATATCGGCTCGGAACGAGAAATAGGGGAGTCAAGTTCGAATTCCAGTTCAATTCATTGCATTCATTTACGCGCAAATACCCTTGGAAAAGGTATTAATCCGTCTCTTCCTTCCAGTTATGGGTTAAATAACAGGACAGATTGGGTCCTATAGCCTTGGCTGGCAACTAGTTTAACGCAGGAAGCAATGGCAACCTACTGCAGGATAATCTTCTGCCCAGTCAGTCATGTCTCGTTCGAGACATGATCGCCCAAGTATGGCACTTAACTGACTGATGCACAGACATGACAGAATTGAATAGACGCTCACTGAAACCGTTTATTTTATTAAACAAGTAATTTATACAAATGAAGTAATTATAAATGTTCATAAATTTAATAACTAATACTTGGTTGACATCTTTCCTTTTTTTTAATGCAAGGACCCTTCTAGACAGGATAGCGATAAGTTCACGAATATCATCTAGAGGGATTTCTTGCCATGTTTCACGCAATAATCCTAAAAGTTCGGGCTTAGAAAATGGCTTCCTGTTCTTTTTGCAGAATTTTCGATTTAATATGCCCCAAAGGTGTTCAATAAGGTTAATATCCGGGGACTGACTTGGCCATGGAAGTTTATTGATCCAATTTTGCCTCAAACTCTCTGGTATATTGTACGATCACTCTATTAACAGTAGAAAGGGGTAATGAAAGATTTTCAGATATTTTTCTTTGACGAAGGCCACCTTCATGTTGGTCCACGATACGTCCTCGCTGAAATTCGGATAGGTCTGATGCTCCTTTGGTTCGTGGCATGTTTCAGTGTTGTTATCTACAATTTTAATCAAATAATCTATGTTAATCTATCTTGGTTATTAAAAAATTCAGAAATAAAATTTATTATGGTGTCTATTCAATTCTGTCATGTCTGTGTACATTTCATTCCGGGTCCTAACCAGAAACCTAAGATAAAGAAAACCTATGATCACACATATTTTATATCGATAAAGATCTTCGAAATGTACTTGTGAGAGCAACCTTTTGTATTTCTTTAAGGTATGGGATACCAAAAATCCCTTCCATGAATCTATCGGTAACTTTACCAATCAATCTGAGGGTTCCAACTACAACAAAAATTAGTGGTGTAATTATTATTATTATTATTATTATTATTATTATTATGTCATTTTTCATCATATTTCGATTTCTGCTATGGTCTCACTACCAACCAAGTCTGCGGGAAGACCTAAGGCAGGTCGTGGCGTGTTGTTATGGCTCCACTTCATGTTTTTTCCATCTCCCCTATCATTCCTAGCGTTACATAGACAAATTTCTCCTTAGTGTGTGGGCTGTACTTAATAAGACAATTTTTTGTATATCTTTTAAGCTGGGGTTTCCAGGGATTTTTTCAATGTGTTGTTTTATTCCATTTTTTATCATTTCAAGTGCACCTACTATCACTGGCACGACTCTTGTTTTCAATTTCCACATTTTTTTTCTGTTTCAATTTCCAGGTCTTTATATTTTGACAGTTTTTCGAATTCCTTGGTTGCTATGTTACAATCCGCTGGACAAGCTATATCAATTAATAGACAAGTTTTTTCTTTCTGGTTTTTAACAATAATGTCCGGCCTATTTGCTTCAATTTTTCTGTCTGTGTAGATGATGTAATCCCATAGAATGGTGACATCTTCTATTTCTGTAACCGGTGCTGGGTGATGTTCATACCAGTGTTTGTTTACAGATTTTCTATAGTGTTTGCACATTGTCCAATGTAAATATTGCTCCACTCTATCGTGACGATTTTTATATTCATTTGGGACAAGTACAGAGCAACCTGAGATTAGATGGTCTATTGTTTCTTGGTGTTTATCACAGAACCTGCGTTTTGGATCCACATTATTATGCATAATATTTGCCTGAAAGTTTCTAGTGAAACTTTATTATTATTATTATTATTATTATTATTATTATTATTATTATTATTTCTTTGGGTTTCTGTTGTGTGCATATTTTCTTTCTGAGACCCAACCAGAGACCTAAGAATATAAATGTCTTCATGTTATCTTCAACTGATAAAAAATAAAATAAAAAAGTAAAAAAAAAAAGACCACACACAATTTACATAAATAAAGCTATTAGTAATGTGAACTATACTTGTGAGTACAATTTTTTGTGTTTCTTTAAGGTATTGAGCTGTAGCGAATAAGAAATTAATTAAATCAACTCTTCTTCACTTTTCCAAAAATCTACAATGACGTGTGAAATCCTGGGTTTTCACAAATAGAAAAAGGATTGACCATGTGTTTAAAGAAAAAGAATCCAGATTTTGCAAGTAGGTGTTAAAATGATTTTTGACCAATGGAAGCGACTTGCACGACTTGAGGACTTAGCGATCCAGCGCTAAATTCAAAAAGCTTGTAAGCTGTGGGAAATTCGGTTATGTCTGACACAAGGCCGAACCAAGAAAAACTAACCATCTCCCTACGCTACAGATCTACAGAAAGATGCTGAAGATACCACGGGCAGAACATGTGAGCAACGATGAGATTTGTTTAGGAGAGTACTGACACTAGAAAGAAACTGATACTTAACACAAGGAAAAGATGATAGAAGTTTCTGGGATATGTAGTAAGGAAAGAGGGCTTGGAGACTCTGATACTCACGAGACGAATAAACTCTACTTTTAACCTCTTAATAATATTTCTAATTGAACATTAACTTCTACAACTTCTGTTATTCCTCCTTTTGGTGGATTTCTATTTTGAAATGCAAAATGTGTGTTTTATTCTTCTTACGCTATTCCACACAATTCCACATATTCCAACCCGCCGACAACCAACCTTCTGATGAGGAAAAACCTTTTAATGATGATAAATCTGCATAAAGCCTGTAAGCTGTAGGGAGCTCGGTTAAGTCTGACACAAGGCTAAATCAAAGAAACATTAACCAGCTCCCTATACTACAGGGCTACTAGTAATGCCTTCAGTGAACCGATTAGAACATTTTCCAATCAATTCGAGTGTTCCAACTAGAACTGGAATTACTGATACAGTTATAATTTTTATTATTAAATATTATCCCATAGCACCAGACAATTTCTCTCTTACTTGCACATTCACAGGTTATCATTATACAGTCAATTAAGGGCCATACGTGATACACGCTTTGAGCGATCATGTCTCGAAAGAGACATGACTGACTGGGCAAAAGATTATCCCGCACTAGGTTGCCATTGCTTTCTGCGGTAGACTGGTTGCCAGCCAAGGCTATAGAACCCAATCTGTTTTATTATTTAACCCGTAATTGGAGGGAAGAGACGGATTAATAAATTTTCCAAGAGTATTTGTGCGTAGGTGAATGACATGAATTCAACTGGTATTCGAACTCAGCTTCCCGATTTGTCGTTCCGAGTCGATATCCACTGCACCACAACGCACGCCCGCGTTATCATCATTACTGTTATTATTATTATTATTAACTAGCAGTATAGCCCGGCGTTGCTCGGGTGTAATGAAAGCTTTA